>JAMXBD010001737.1:0-300305 GCA_024138025.1 Combretum micranthum | reverse complement strand
CCCATATTCTTTGTGCTTATTTGGATATATTTTGTATATATTTCTTATGATTTATTAAAAAAAAAAAAAAGAGGATATTTAATTTATTAAATATTCATTTCAGGAATTGAAAAGCTCATTTGCAGCTATTATGATGATTTAAGAGAAATGAATGTGAATAAAGCAAGTTGGCCCAGTTTGTGCAAGAAACAAGGTGTCACGCCCCAAGGGGTACCCTAAATGTAATAGTCCGCCACATTCAATATTAAAGCTTAAGTTATGACAACCTTAGTCATTCCCAGAAGCTTTGGTATTAAGTGTAAGGCGTGCTCTCACAAATTTAGAGGACCATTCATGGAATTATGAAGGTTAAGAAGATACAATAACAATTTAAGAAAAGAGGATTCATAATATTTATTCATTCATCATAATTGTCTTATAAGTCTTAGGGGCATTCCCCTGCCAAAATAGCTATAAATCTATTACAAGAGATTTTCTAAGAAGTTTTCATCTTATCTAACACTAAACTTTATCTAAAGAAATTCCTTAACCAAAATGGATAATACCTGGTTGCAGGGTCCACATGGCCTCAACCACAAATATGTAAACTGCAAAAGATATCTATAGGGGTATAAGCTAATAGGCGTAGTGAGAATTATTTCCATAAGTAAATTTCTTATGTAAGAAAGTTCAAACAAGTTATTTAAACAATCAAGTGAAATGCAACATACACGTGAGCAAACAAAGCATATAGTTTTTCGGGAACTATATGTTGAATGGATTTGCGCCCTCCATTTGGGGTTTGGTGATGTATAATCTCAAAACGAGTAGTTTTAGTTAAGTTATGCTTTTTATTAAACCGCAAGCATATAAAGTCTACTCGGGTTGAGCCATGCTTTCGGATTTCCGCCAAGCATTTGATTCCATCGCCAAGCAATCACTTTTGATCATAACCACTAAGTGTTGCTTTCGACCGTGCTACTATCGTTTTCACCCAAGGATAATAACCCCATGCAATGTGACTTGTTTCGTGGTATGCATGAATCAATTTATTTAAGATATCATAGCATCATTATTATCAAATTTAAGGTGATCATCGAATTCCATACATATCAAGTGCTATACTTAATCAAGCATTTACTTACAATCAATTCCGGCCTCGATATTCTTAGAATCCTTTCAACAATTTTTTGCATACATATTAATTTGTCTTTTCTTAATTCCAATGCGACTAAACTACAAGCACAATCAAGTAAAGCACTTTAAGGAAATACCCAAAATGAGTATTTATTAATATCTTTCTTGAAACTTGTCTAAACTTTGCCAATAAGAACGTCAAAGTTCGTATAAATGATGATTCCAATTTAAAATGGCCATAACTTGGTTACTTTAACTTAGAATTGCGCATATAATATACCGATTTCTATCTATTCGAAAAGATATATCCATTTCTAAAAATATTTCCAACAAACTAGATCATTTAGGCTCCAAAAAAGTGGCAAACAGATTCACCACGAATTTTCCTATCCTAAAAACATTTTGTTTCAAACATTAAACCCTCCAAAACTTACTTTGATAAATACTTAGTTATCTATATAGTTGAGAAAATCCTTTTTCATAGATATATAACTCACATTTCATCCATGCTCAAGTGTTTGTCATCCAACCAAATTTCTTGAGTAAAACAATGTTACTTAAGAGTGTAGAAAACCCTAGTTTACAAGAAATTCATTTTGTAAATCCTTTAAAATGAATTTTTTGATTCCTTTGTTTCTAAAGAATTACTTCATGTTAATATTACTATTTTCCTAAATGACTTTTTGATTAAAAATAAATAAATTTCTTCCTTTCTAAATTCTCAATATTAATGTTACTTTTCCTATTTGTTTTCTTTGACCATTTATTCGAAAATCTTTTGGTTTAAAAACTCTCATTCCCTTTTTATGGGATTTCCTTATGTTTTTATGGAAAACATTTTAGTACCAAAGTCATTTTCTTTTAGGAAAACAAAGTAATATAGAAATGATTTAAAAAGCTTTTAAAATAAAAAGTAGCTTTTAAAATTATATTGAGTTCTTCCTAAAACTTGGAAAAGAATAAATTTATTTTTAAACCATAGATTCTACGTTTCATATAAAACCATTCTTAAGTGA
Source organism: Combretum micranthum (assembly GCA_024138025.1). Taxonomy (NCBI): domain Eukaryota; kingdom Viridiplantae; phylum Streptophyta; class Magnoliopsida; order Myrtales; family Combretaceae; genus Combretum; species Combretum micranthum. The sequence goes on along the minus strand of JAMXBD010001737.1, from coordinate 298,173 downwards.
TAAAATCTCTTTTTGTCAAATTATAATTAAAGCTTTAAAGATTTGGAAAATAATCTTAATGGGCATGATTATGAGAAATAATAACGAGCAAAAATAGCATAAATAATAAATAAAGTCAAGTATTTGGAGTCTTAACTTCTTCAAGGCTCCCGACTAAGAAGTAGACTAGTCCCAAAGAAAGAAACAAAATAAAATAAAAAAATTGTTTTGACTTGATGAGGATAAGTAGAGGGGAGAGAGTTTGATTTTGTATTTTTGTTGATTAAATGTAATCATAAGTAAAGTAGATGTGAAATAAAGTTATGGGAAAGGTAAAAAGTAAAGATAATAGGTGTATGGTATTGTAAGAGTAGGTGTTAGAAAAAGTAGAGATAAAAGAATAGTGTAGAATAGTAATGAATAGTATAATATAAAGTAGATATGACTAATAAGGTACGGTAGTAAAAAATACGTGTATAATTGTGATATCTATTATTTTTACTTACCGAAAAATTATAAAACTGATATTTTTGAAAACCTTATACTTTTACGACTGTAACAGTATATTCGAAATATTTTTAATATTTTGAGCCCTGAACACATTTTTTAAGAACTAATCTGTTCAGGTTCAAAACGATTTACGGTTTTACTAATATGATCTTTTTAAACTTCTTTATGTAATTATGAGCTATTCTACATACTAATCTCTTACTTACTTTTTTAGGGTTGTGAACACGGGATTACCGAACTTAAATTATTACGTCTAACTAGGGTTTTATTAACTTTAAGGTTTTCCGTTTGACCTTCCGATAAGGGTTTAAGCTAAACCGATCACAAAACTTTGGGGGTTTACAACTTACCCCTCTTAAAGAAAGTTTTGTCCTCAAAACTTGAAAATTTGCACTTGATGCTTTAACCAAAAATTGGGTACTTGAATCATATCTCATTCTTGGCTTGCCATGTTGTCTCATTGTGGGAATGATTTCTCCATCATACTTGATTTCTTTGTTCCTCAAATTTTGAATCTTTTGATCAAGGATTTGTACTGGGTGTTCCTCATATGTGAGATTTTCCTTTTAAGAGCATTAGTTCTAACCCCAAACATTTCTAGGTCAGATGCCACACAGAGACGTGAAACACGTTGTGTACTCTAAACAGGTTTGATGGCAAAGCTAGACGATAAGCTAAATCTCTAATCTTGCTTTACCACTTCAAAAGGTCCAATGTATCGCGGGCTTAACTTTCCTTGTAAGCACACACGATGTATACTCTTTATCTTTCAGTACACATGATCTCCATTTGAAATTCCAAAGTCCTTATCTTCTTATTAGTCCAACTCTTTTGTCTAACCTATGCCTCCTTCGTCCTTTGTCAAATTATTCTTATTTTATCCATTGCGTCTTGTACTAGATCAGGTCCAATTACAAGCTTCTTTACATCACCCTAAAACAAAGGTGATCTACATCATTGTCCATACAATACCTTATGGGGTGGCATCTGGATCTTCGAGTGATAGCCCTTGTTGTAGACAAATTCAATTAGTAGCAAATGGATATTTCATCTTCCTTTGAAATCGATGACACATGCTCTTAACGTGTCTCCAAAGTTGAATTAAATCAATCTTTCTTATTTCTTTAAATCCTTTACTATCTTAATCTTTGATCCATAGGAAAAGTTTGAAGAATAAGTTAAAGACTTGTAGAAGAAGGGTAGTAGAAGCATCCTCAAATTCATACAAAGTAGTAATAGTGTAAATCAAGAAGTTTGATTGACTTGTTGCCTTTTTAGTAAGTAAATTCTTAATTCTTGATGAATGTGGGTGTTTGTTTGAGACTTGATGGATATTCATGTGTTGATGAATGATTTAGTATTAGCCAATGTTTAAATTTGATTTTGATGATGAGATTACATGTACATGTATAAATATGCGTTGAATCAATACATGCATGTAAGAAGATGAATTTGATGTAATTGAATGAGTGAATTCATCATTGAACATGCAATAAGATAAATCAACAAAGTGCTAGAAATTAGGTATATAAATAAAAATTTGATGAATCAATTTGTTAATTTATGAATTAATTATGTTAATGAATATGATATACAATGAAATTCAAGTTTAGATGATGATTGTGATGTTAGAATGGTACAATTTGAAGTTGAGAAGTGCTAGAGTTGAAATAATGTTAATAGTTAATGATTTAGTGAAGATTGAATGGGTTTGAACATGTTTAGAACATTTTGGATTTAGATTTATATTTTAGGAAATTCTAGAAAGTGTTTGAAGAGTTCGAATGTTCTTAAAGTGGGTAGATAATGATAATAAAGATGAAAGATGAATTATTGAATGTTCATGTTAATACTCAATATGATTCAAAAAGAAATTGTAATATAGAAGCGTTTTGATTCATTATCATATAAGAGTTGAAATCGATTTGTGTTTAAGTTTGAGATTCAAAAAATTCTCTTGAAATTAATTTGAATGTTCATGAAGATATTCAAACCTTTAACCTTATATTCAAAACATTCTTCATGGAAATCCAAGCTAGATCTTAAACCTAAGCTAAATTAACTTACAATGTGTTTTTCATCAAATTTTAAATTTTTATTGTTCTTGAAAGTTATAACTCACAAATTAACATGGAATCGATATGAAATCAAAATCATAAACACAAAGCCTCCAATTTAGCATTAAAGATTTGAATCAAAGTTGGTTTAAACTTGTTGAAACTTGTTTTGATATTGTTGAGTAAATATTGATTGAAAAACTAATTTGTAACCTTTAATATAGAATTATCTAAAAAAATTTATAAATGAATATAATGATATTAAAAATAATTTAATTTTTTAATATTAAGTAGACATTAAAATTAAAAATAAAAAAGGAAAATAACTTGAACTAGTTAAAAATTAAGTTAGTTTAATAAATAATGTATAAATTGGTTCTCATCTATCCTTTGGAATCAGTTTGTGAAATAAAACTTCATAGTTTATTAAACTTATAAATAGATAAATGGACTTTAGATAAGCATATCTTCAATATATAATGATGAAATGGAATTAATTAATAATTGATTTAAGTAATTAATAAAGTAATTAAAGGGTAATTAATTGATTAATCTAAAGTAATTTTGTTAATTGAATTGAAATAGAAAGTTAATAAAAGTTTTATCTTCTTCTTTAGTTTTGTGTTCTTGTGATATCGGCTCTTTAGTGGACAATTGTATTCTATATTGAGCTCTAAGTATGTGACGACTTACATGTTGCTTGTTAGGATAGAGATCCTAAAATGAATTAATATTTAAAGATGTGAAAATAATTGCTTAAGTGTGCTTGTATCATTTATTAGACCTAGTCCGAGAGGTGATATGAAAGTACAGTAGAATTTAATGGGGTGGGGGGGGTGTGGGGGTGGGGGGAGGCGCGAATTGGGTGTGTGGGTTTATATAGCCAATTTTATCAATTTCAAGAATATATATGTTAATAATTAAATTTAGTACTAATTATAAACTCAATAACAATGATGAGTTGAAAATAAAAGAGATGGAAAAGGAGAACTCAAGCCTGAATTTAGTGTGGAGTTCGGACCGCCTCCTAGTCTCCATAGACACATCACACCTCCAATTAAGGATTTCACCTACTCTTATTGATCAGTACTTATTTAGAGTTACACACAATAATTCACAACTCACTTATAGGACACTCACTTGAGTATCAATCTTTTACTAATTGCAAAATACTCACAAGAGTACCATTCACTTTTCTCTCTTAAAGAAATGCAAATTTAAAAGCAAGAGACAAGAATAATGATTTGCAAGATTACCAAATGTTTAATGGCAATTACTAAGGTCAACAACTAGAATTCATTTGCCAAAACATAAGTATATGTATGCTTCTCATGTATTTTGCTCGTTAGTAGTTTTATTCAACAAATTCCCTTTGCATTTAATGCTTCAACGACTATTTTTCTGCAGGTTACCATCCGAATGCCATGTTGCTATTATCTGGATGTTGGTTCATCTTTCCACCATCATCAGCTAGCATTTACACCTTACCTGGAGAACATGAGAGAAAATGGCCTACCTTCTAAACACCATGTCTTACCATCCAAACGCCATGTTTTATCATCCAATCTATGCTCTCAACATTAACTAAGGTATACTGGCATTCGGATGCTACAAGCTGAGACTACTATATATCTAATACTTCCTTTGTCTTAATGCACTAATACACAACCAAAGAACCATCTTGAAATTTTCCAAAGCATACTTAATTATGTTTTAAGATTTTGCATCAGTTCTCTTGAATATTTGGTGAAATTTACAATGATTCAATTTTCACAAGCAACTTTGTCCTATTTAGAATAAGTTAATTTTAAAATATTTGTCTCCTCAAAATGATATGTGAACTTTTAGATTCAACACAACAACCTTACTAGGCGATGCCAACACAGTAATTTAACGCTTAAGCTATCGAAGATGGCTCGAAGGGCAACTGATAGGAGGAACAATAGCGGTAACATCTACCTATGTAAATCTCGAAATTTTTGGATTCGAATTATAATTTAAAACCTAATCAGGAAGTCAACCGGAATTCCAGAGTCAACAAACCCTAGTTTACCAACCGCTTAAGTCCGGCATTGCCATTTTCTCTAGCCCTAGAAAACGAAGTGGGAATAATTAGCTATAATGGTTCGTAATAGCTATAGGTTACGTAAAAATATCAATGTTGCAAAATTCAAGTGTCCTTAGAACCCGATCGAACACAGTTCTCGAAAAACGTGTTCCGGAGCTCGGAATAGGAAAAATATTCCGAATATACCGTTAGACTCGTAAAAATATGAGATTTCCAAAAATATCAATTTCGTAATTTTTTGGTAACTAAAAATATCATATATTTTTTATACGCGTATTTTCTTACTACCGGTATTTAATTATCATGTCTACTTTTACATTACACTATTTTTACTATTCTACACTATTCACCTATCTCTACTTTTCCTTACAATCTACTTTTACAAACTATACACCTATTTCTTACACATTTTCATTTCCAATGCAATTTCACATCTTTCATTTCTTACTTTTAATTAACAAAATAAAAAATAAATAAAAATTTTTCCCCTCTTCTATGCATGAAGTAGCGTCGCCCCCCCCCCCCCCCCCCCCCCCCCCCCCCCCCCCCCCCCCATGATGCCTCAATTTGTTTTATTTTTCACTTATTTAATTAACACAAATTATCTCCCACATTTTCCTATAAATACCCCCTCATACCTTCACTTTTTCACACCACTTTTTTACTAAAGTTACTCTCTCAAAATCTCTCAAGAATTCTCTCCAAGAAGTTCTTACAAGAAAGCTCTCTTTAGTTTCTTCTTTTAGGTAAACTTTCTTCAAGAAATTCCTATGTTCATCTACTTAGTATGAACTTAGTGTGTGTTTTCTAAAACCATGAAGGTTGAGAAAGCAACAATAGGTTCATACTTTGTTTTTGTTCATAATCTCAACTCCTTTATGTTCCTTTATGTTTCTTTATGTTTCCTTTATGTTCATAACTATCTAAATATCTATATAGCTATATATCTTATTTAGAGCATATAAGCTCATTGTCTTGCAATTTATTTATCTTCCATGCAATTTATTTAATTTCAAGTTGTTCTTAAGACTAGTCTTTCTAGTCTTAGACTTGTCCTCATCAAGTAAAACAAATCCTTTCCTTTTCTTTTCGGGACTAGTCTTTTCTTAGTCCTGGGTACCTTGATGAAGCTAAGGTCCTAATACTTGATTTACTTTCTTCTTTGCTTAATCTTTCAAGTTATTATGTTCCTCTATATTTCTCTAGTTTAGGATTCATATTCATGCATGAACATAATGTTTTTGTCTCAATAAAAATAAATAGGGAAGTGTTTTCATAAACTAAAGGTTCTTGACAAATAAAAATAGGAAATAGATTTCCTAAAAACTTGCTTGGAAATGATTTTTCTTAAATAAACAAGAGGTTTTATGAAAACTTATTTTTCATCAAGAAATAGAAATTTTTTGGAATCATTACAAGAAACAAAGATATCATTATTACTTTTTGAATCCAAGTTTAGCAAATAAAACCACACCTTAGTAATTTAAAGTAATTACAAGAGATTAAAATTAGAAAAAGAATATTCATCTCCAATAACTCAAGATCTTTCAAAATAAAATGAATATTCCAATAAAATTTCAAGTTCAAAGTCTTTTAAAACCTTACTTTTCATAAGTTGGGACAACTTATTTACTTCATGCATTTGTTATAAGTCATTACATATACATATACCTTTCAAAAAGTTTACAAAATACTTAAAATATTTATCTTTTCAAATGAGCTTTGCTTACAAGAAGGAAAACAAGTTTTTGCAAATTCGTGGCAAACCTGGTCGCTATCTTTCGAACCCAAACGACCTCGTTTTACAAAAAAAGCCTAGAAATTCGTAGATCTTTTCGAGTAGGTAGAAAACGATATATTATACGTGAAATTCCGAGTTAAAATGAGCAAGTTATGGCCATTTTAAGTTGGAATTTCCCCTTATACGATTTTACCGCGATTTTAAGAAAAGTTTAGAATCTCCAAGAATAGAAGTTCATGAAATACTCATTTTGGGTATTCTCCTTGATTAGATAATCTCGAGGAGGATTGTTTGTATCCCGAAAATTACTACGATTAGTGGAAATCCCGAACGACTCATCCATTTCAAGAAAGGTGTCATCATGGCTGAGTGAGTTTACTCCCCGATATTTTTCATACTCTTGATTGTTCTTGTAAAAGTTAGTTGCACTAGAATTTAGGTAAAAATCAAAAAGAAGTTGTATGATAATATGTTGAAAGCATACTAAGTATATCGAAACTTAATTTGTTTGTAATAAAGTTGTATGTGCATTAATATCTTGAAGTGTTTGAAATTGGTTGATCACTTAAAAAAGTTAAGTATAACTACTAGACTTTAATTAAGAAATTATTCATGCACTTCATATGTTGAGTCACATTTCATTCACTACTATACAATTGGTGGGACAAATGTATAATAGTGGTGGTAGGCAGAACCGGTATATCATGTAAGTGGAAAAGCCGGTAAAAACTACAAAAATTGGTGGCTAGTAGGAGCCTGTAATAACTACAAGTTTTTTATGGCATATAGGAGTCGGTAAGAGCTATAAAAGTGTTTTAAAAGTTGTGGCTGTAATTGGCCTGAATACCCAACCCCGAATGAAGGGCGTAATTCATTCAACATATGATTCCCGGAAAGTCATATGTCTTGTATGCTCACGTGGTTGTTGCATTCCATATGTTTGAATAATAAACTTGGTTGATAATTTACTTTGAGTATGAATTTTGGGATTTACTCACTAAACCTATAAGCTTACACCCCTATAGGTATTTGTATTCTTAGGAACACCTATTTTTGTGCTTAGGACCTTTCCATATCCGTGTAAGTTTTGTATATTGAAGCTTTTGGAGGAAATCTGCTCGAAGACTTAAAATAGAATTCCTTTGAAATCTTTAATATAGTATTTTGGATGTTGTAAGGATTATCACGATCCTTGGATCAGCGGGGGTATGCCCTAAAAAATCATGTAATAGACCTTTGGATATTAATGATATAATATGTTTTATTTCCGGATTCTTGTATGTTCATTTTTACTTGCTTAAACTATGCTTCCCAAAAGCGTCTCCTATTACCGTGTTAGATGCCTTACATGTAATACTAAGGCTTCCACATGACTAAGGTAGTCATTCTTAAGCCTTGATATTATATGTGACGGGCTGCCACGTTTAGGGTACCCTTCGGGGCGTGACAACCTACATTCGAAGAGAAGTTGAACTTGTACGATTTAGGATCATGGACTTTATTAAATTGAATAGTATGATGAACTGAAATAGATAGAGATATGTAACAGCTATCATCCCTAGACAAGGTTATTACTTGTAGAGATAAGAAATACAAGTATTCAGGCTTTCTATATCAACCCCTGAATAGTTGCTACAACTCAAGAACTCTAAGTTCCCAGCATATTGTCAAAGTGTGACTACTATACTTAATTTAAAATTAAATATCTAAACTATTGGTTGTTGCATTGTATTAGATTATGTACGTGTATCCATCTCATATGTGCTTGTGTTGTTGTCATATAAGGCTTCAACTTATTCCCTTCTTTTTCAAGTCAAGATGATGACTTTTATATAGATTGAATGATCACATGAAGCCTTGGGTATTGGTAAGAGACTAGATGAGATAGACGTTTAAATGCGTTGGTTAATATTTTCTATTTTCTAAGAGTTTGATATTTATGTTATGAGGAATTTTAAGTACTAAAGAGGGACTAAAGAGGGACCATTATTTCAAATTTGAATTTTGATACTATCCTTTAGAGAATTTAAGTATGGGTTTCTTAATCTAAAATTTGTTAGAAACTCACATAATTAACGGTAGTCATTGCGTTTATGCTTAAGTGTTATAGTGGCAAAATTATTGACACTTTAGACTATTTGGAGCGTGCCATTAAGGCTACACTCAAAACACCACCACAAAATACATTCACCTATTCACTTATTGTATCATGTCATCAAAAGTATAGTGTATCTACAATGTTTGATTAGTGTCCCAAACCACCATTCCACCATGTTGTAACTTTTTCCTTGCTTATTAACCTAGACCAACCACAATTCCCCTGTAGTGATTAACTGTTGAGCCATATCATGGTCTAAGCATCTAACTATCATATTATCCTAAGGGATTCATCTCTTTCAATGGCACGAAAACTTAGTCTAGGGTTGTCTTATGGAATCTCAAAAATCAAAAAGACTAAGTATAATCAATTAAAGCATTTATTAAGTCAATAATTATTAGACTTATTCATTAAATCTAAAAAGTATAAGCAATGCAAACAGTTACTAAGCTTGATACCTTGAGTACCAAGGATTCATGACTAACACTTATACTCTATATAACATAATAATACTTATATATTTATTAGAATTTACAATCATATGTTACAGCTCAAAACTCTCTTTTTTTTGGGGGCTATTATAATAAAGGAGGGGGGATTCAAACCTAGTATCTCACTTAAGAGAATAGGAGAGATATCACTAGAATACAATGCATTGACTCAAACTCTTTTATTATTGATTTTAAGCTTATTTTGATCTTACATGATCATAAAAGGGCTATCTGATCAACCTTAAGCAATTATGAGAGGGGTATTGAGCTTTAGATGAAATTAGTGATCTATTACCTTATACAGCGTTTTAATTGGCTCTTTCATTGAGGCTAGTCAACTTTAAGTTCCTTAGAATTGATTTTATCGTTTATGTAAAGACCGACCTACTAAATCCGAGATTTAGTGTACCAAGTCCCCAACCATATATAACATTTTCACATTATATATAAGGTTGTCCTAATACTAACAGTTTAGGACAATTGTTTGATTAAATCTATAACACTTAATAAAAAACCTTTTTATTTAACAAAGTGATTGCTAAGGGAAAGAATCTATAGCTATACATTATATGTACAAAGATTAATGTCAATATAAGATACTACAAAATAACAAGTTGTTCTTGTCTTGCTCCATAGGAGTATCTAAACGTAACAGTCCGCCACATGCCATATAAGACCTTGAATTACTATCCAAGTCTTTCGGAAGTCTGTTAGATGTAAGGCATCCTTCACGACAATAGAATACTCTATTCAATGGAGTTAAGAAGTTTAATGCGGCATTCCATAGCATTAGATAATAAAGCAAAACGCATAAAATAAAAAAATTCAAAGTCTAAGGGGCATTCCCCGCAAAAGAATATTAAGGTCCATTCAGTCATCCAGAGTCTTTCGGTTCCTGTGGAAGTCTAAACAAAAATTGAATACAACTTCTATAGGAAACGCCTAGCTCATGTACCTGAGCTGTAGCCTGCCTTGGCCTAAGCCAAATAAACTCGTGTTGCAACAAATAAAAACTATAAGGGCGTAAGCTATACTAGCTTAGTGAGTAAAAACTTCCATATTGCAATTAAAACAAATCATTCAAGCAAGTGATTAATCAGACAAATGATATGCACCAAACACGTGAATTCAACAAACATATGACCAGCCAGAAATCATATGTGGATGGACTTGTGCCCTCCATCCCGGGTTAGCAGATTAACGAATCCTGCAGTACGATGCCGTTTAGGCTCACGGTCAACCAACTATATATTCGTTTTATGGATCACGATTAACCAACTCATATTCGTTTTATGGATCACGATTAACCAACTTTATTTGTTTTATGGATCACGAAAAACCAACAAATGCTAATGCTCCATCCCCATCGTGTTATGAATGAGTTCAAGTTCATCTTCAATTTCAAATAGCCAATTATACAGTTCATTTAGGTGATCAAACAATATTCGCAGAAAATCAATCTTAGCTCATCATATACAAGCAATGATTTATCACCCGGCTTCGATATTCTTTAAATTCAACTTCACAGAACAACGACAGACAAATATAATTCCCATACAACCCCATCATGCATATTCATTTTATCTTTGCCAAGTAACTAGTGCAGCTATTATTACAATCACAAGCAATAATTGAAATTGGAAGTGATACTCACTCGGCCATGGTATGCTGGTCTTTTAGCAGTAGTAATCGGGTGGTAGGGATTCATCGGTCTCGGGATCACCTACCAAAGACGAATACCCTAATGAGTACTTCATCACTTAACTAATCCCAACTATATGTCAAAACTAATAAAAATCGTGATTCTCGCTATTTGCGGAAGTTCCAACTTAAAACGGCCATAACTTGGTCATTTTAACTCGGAATTTCGCAAATTTTATATCGATTTCTATCTACTCCGAAAGATCTACCTAATTATAATATTATTTATAAGTTTTGAAAACATTTATGCCACGGAACAGAAGGATCAGATCTGATCAGTAACCATTCCCATTTCTAAAAAATAGTTTTCGCACTTGTTTGAAATGTATCTAGTTGATGATTCAAATATATATGAAGTATGAATGATTTCCTATAATGAATGACATGTGATGAGTTCAATGTATGCATGATCTTGATGATTTTTGGTAAGAGAAACTTTCAGCTCCTTAATTTTTGCAAGACTCCAACAACAACTACTTCTTAAAAGTCCACTTTTCTAATTTTGACATCACATTAGTGTATTGGATTTCATTCTTAGAATTTCTAGTTATCTTTATTAAAATGAGTCGTTATCACATATACTACCAAGACTTCATTTCTACATAAAAATTTACATTTTTCACTTTGCAAATATGTTTTCAAATAGGCTTTGCTCAAAAATCCGAATTTTAGAAAATCCACTTTTTGAATGATTCCTTTAGGAAAACTTATGTAATGTATTAAAATTTAAGACTTTACCATATTTACTCTAAGGACTTCATTTAACACATAAAACATTCATTTTGAGCTTGAATAATAGGTGTTTACATATGCATCATCCAAAGTTACGAATTTTACAAATTGACTACTAACTCAAAATTTTCCATCTTGATTCTACTTCTTGTTTTACACATTACTCTCATCCAAACTCATTTCAACTTATAAAAATCATTACTTAATGATATCTATTACTTATACTCTCCATTTTTCATATAAAACATGAGTTTCAAAGTTGTTACAAGAGTTTTTAAAATAGGAATTGGAAGTCATACGAATTTTCTTTTGAACATTTCTAACAAAAACCTTTTCTTTTCAAGTTTCTTGTCTTATCCTCATAAAGATTACCAATCTATCAATTTATTATATACAAGACTAAATCTTTATGAGCATTAATGCATGAAAACACAAAATATCTATATGAACATGAATGTCAAGTATAATATGAGTGTCTAAGTGCTAGATCTACTACTTGTAGTGCATGAAAAGGAGTTTAAGAGTATGAACATATATTTTTCATGCAAGATTCTACTTTTATATGCATGAACATGATAATATTTCAACAAAAGCTCATCAAACACAAGATCTACTCTTGTGATGGCTTCATATTTATGTATTAGCATTTTCTTATCCTTAGCACTTGCTCATGGGGATTTAAAGTGAAAACACACATGAATAATCTTGCCATTACAGATTAAGTAGCAGTAAGACTCAAGAATCATCACCTAAAGAAGGATTTGATGAAGAAATGAAGAAGAAATGAACTTGATGTGTGTGTGTGTGAGGGGTTGAGGCTCACAGCAAAGGAGGGAAGAAGAAGAGAGGTTTTGCAATTTTTTGAAAAAATGAAATGAAATGGAAGAGAGAGAAAATTAGAGGATTATATATATTAAGTGAATTAGGGTTTGTTCTGTATAATAAAAAGAAGAAAATAAAACAAATTGAGGGGGAAAATAAGGGGAAATGCGCCTGCCATCAAGTAAGAGAGAGGAGAGAGTGATTTAATTTTATTTGAAATTGTAATTTATGTAATAAAATGTATTAAATGTAATAATTTAGTAAGAAACAAAAATTTCTTGGAAAAGAAAATATAATGAGTAGTTGTAAGGATATAAGACTAGGGCAAGGTTAGAGTGTATTGTAAGTTATACTTGTGAATAGTGGTAAATAGTAGACAAGACATCTACTTTACCGGTAGTAAAGAAAATACGGGAAAAAAGCTATAACTGTAATTTTTATAGCCCGAAAAATTATAAAACTTATATTTTTGAAATCCTTATAAAATTTCGATTCTAAAGAGTATTCCGGAATATTTTTTTGAGTTTCTAGTCTCGGGGCTAGCTTTTCCATAATGGGGCTTGGGAATGCCCAGAATAGAAAATTTTCTAAAATTAAAACTTTCTATGGTTTGAAATATACTTTAAAACAATATTTCTCATTAAATTATTTTATAAGATTTTTTTATATGAAACCGAAGGAAAGCGGATATAGGGTTTCTAAGTTTCTCTCACAGGCTTGAACTAATCCGATTTAGGGTTTCGCTTTTCGGTTCCCGAAGTTTACTTGACTACTGGAAAAACCGGGGTTTATAGTTCTTGGTACAAAAAGATAAATAAAAGGCTTTAAATTCTTTTACAACTTAGGCTTATTTAACAAGCCTCATATAAGAGAAATATGTTTTTAAACAAAAGCTTCTCCCAAAAACCAAGGGCATTCGAGTCCTACTCGTCCCACTCGTCCATGAACCTCTCAAATCTAACCCGCATCCTAGATCATCATACAATTCATCTTCAATACCTGCAATGCAGCAAAAAGTGAGCCAAAGGCCCAGAGTAAGCAATAAAATACAAAAAACGAATTGCCAAGCGAACTTATTTCTAGTGAAATGCGTCAATGTAAGTCATTATCTTGCTAAATTTTCTTTTAACAAAACAACAAGGTATTCAAACCTCAGAATCACTCTCTGGGATTTTAGGGGTCCTGAGTACAGCAGCTGCTCAGGGAGTTGATATAAGCAATCTGAATACTTATATCTCTTTTATTTATTCTATAAAGAAATAGCTTCATTTAGGACTCGAAAGCCATTACTCGACTTTACTTAAACTCAATCCACAACATGAATCTAGTTCAAAGTTCCCATAAACTTTGAATTAAACCATGGCATTTCCCCTTAAGTTTAAGCAACGTTACTCAGATAAATCTCCCCATCAGCTATCCACTTAACCATAGATGAATGGCTATTGCATCATAGCGTACCATTGCATCATGGTAAAATCATTGCATCATGACTTAGGATAAAGCTCCTAACTAACATGTCATTGCATCATGATAGGTTTGCTGCTTCTTGAACCAGATTAAACAGCATAATAAACACTCAGTTCATCAAAGTGTTAAGTCGAATTGAATTAGGTCAAACTTAGTAATGTTTATTCCTAGCATACAAATAAGCTACTGTGTCTATACCCAATAGGGTATCACTATGTCCACTCAGAGGGGAATCAACTGAAAAACTTTAATTGAAATAATAAATAAAAAAAATCAATAATCGCACGTAGAACATATGTACAACACACAATTCTAAGTTAACTATACAAGGAGATTCAATGAACTTAACATATAGCTTTAACATTTAATTCATACATAAAACATGTTTTATAACTTATAGATTCATTAGAAGACCATATACGAAGCAAAAGAAGGACAATTGATGAAGGTTGAAATTGTAAAACTCAAGGATACTTGGGCAACTTACACTCGCAAATTTGAGTTGAACGCCGACAGCATTGGAATCATATGCCTCATTAAGGAAATCAGTTTTGTTCACATTTAACACTAGTTAAAGGCTGACGGCGTTGAAGCCATAGTGGCCGGCATAAGGTTTGAAAATAAACGCTAGCCAATTTCTTCACAAAAAGGCAGCATTACAAGCAGTGTTAGAAAAATCAATTTTGATCATTTCAACACCGCCTCTACACGGTGGCGTTGAAGTACCAGATGCGTGTACAAAACAGACCTTATTCGAAAAGTTTATATTTCCGCTGTTTTGCATTTTACAAAATTGTAGTCTAAAGCACTTTTAATCCATCTTCAAACACATATCTAGCTTCTATCTTCTATCTATATTAACTACTCCTAGCAACATTGAACATCATTTTGACACATCAAACTACTTCATTTATTTCAAACCTTCTCCTACTCTTCACCTTAAACTTAACTACTCAAATCAACTTCAATCTTCACCAACACTTCTCCCTACTTCCATAACACTATGATAAGTTCACATAATAACAAAACACAACTCAACATTTATTAGCACATATAACCATTCAAACTCATATGACATTAAAACTCATTCTAACATGGATTCTATATCTACATCACAAGAAAGAACAAACAAAGAGTTTATAACTTTGTATTAACTTACACGAAGAAGCTTTGGCTTGGAGAAAATTGTTGAATCCAAGAGCTTGTTCTTGCTAAGGTTTAGAGTTTATGGTTTGAAGAAAGAAAAGAAAAGTGAAAATTCGGATAGATTTTGTTGGCTGCCAAAAGAGGGTCTTTTGATCAATTTATGGGTTCATATTTATCATAAACTTTGACTTTTGGGGTACATAATGAATTGAGCTTTGTTTATCTTAATTTAGGGCTAATTTGGACTTAATTTGAGCTTGAAAATGGGCTTAACTTATTGAAAAATCATGTTAACAAATTTTTAGACATTTTAAAAGTTGTTTTTGATAATTTTAAACATAACACAATATATTAATTCATAAAAGACACAACATTAATTATACTATACACACATTAATATACATAAAACAATAACATTAATCTCATCACACATATACTCATACATCAATAATTTAATTAATAAACATAGTATTAATTCATAACATGCTACTAACACACTTTTTATACTAACAAGAATTTACACATTGTATATCAAATCTATTTTTACACGTTCATTTTTATATATCAAATTCACTTCAAATTTAATATTTAAAACTAATATTATATATACATGAACATTAAATTATTAAATAAATTAGGTTATTTCAGTTTAAGGTTTGAGAAAAGAGCTTGTGATTTTGTAGCCTTAATGAATTAAATGCTTGAGCACACAAACAAAAAAAATTATCAATTCTAAATGCTTCCATATCTCAAAAGCAATTTCTTTTCTTGACAAATACATTGTGTTGGGTTTTTTTGTTGGTCGTATCAAAAGACAAGAGATGCTCAATTCACTTACCATCTTGTGCATTCTTAGGTGAAAAAAGCATAATCTTAGTTTCATTAGATGACTGTTTTAAGGTTAGACTTCATAGGTGTACAAAGAAAACTTTGATTTAAGACTTAATAACAATTATTTAACTAACTTAATTGACTAGAGTTTGTGTTAATTGAGTACTACCTATAAAATGTTAGACTTAGCTTCGTACGTTTAATAATTTCTTTAAGTTGTTATGCTTAAAACAAGGAATAGAAAAATGAAAGAAAGAAAGATAAAAGTAAAAAAGAAAAAGAAGGATAAAAGGTCAATCTAGCTTCACTCTAATAATTATAGTCTTTAGTGGACAAACTAAGGCACATTTGTTCTAAGAAAAATCTTGTCAAGTAAAAATATTTTTCATTGAAAATATATTCTTCAAAATAACATATTTTCATGTGTTTAGCTGTAATTTGTTAAAATATGTGAAAAGAATTTTTGTATATGAAATTAAATTTATGTATAACATAGAGTCATGTGTAAATAAAGTATTATTTATTATAGAGAATAGTTTGGGAGACTTACTTAAAAAAAATGTAAGTAGTTTTCCTGAAAAGTTTTAGATTTTTCTTACAAAAGAAAATGCTTTCCATACAAATGGACATTTTTACATCTATCAAATAAATGAAAATAAGAAAATGATTTCCTCAAAATTAATACTACATAAAACTAAATGAGTGATTTGCTTGAATATTTTTGTTAGTAATTTATCCTCTCACCCTTTTTAAATCGGTCTTCTATGAGATATAGATAAAAGTCTATTATATCATCTTTTGGTGAGATTTATTAATGTATAAAAGTAATTTTTTTTTTCTAAAGAACTTTTTTAAAAAACACACACACTTCTCTTTATTGAAAATGGAACATCATGTGATCATGAGAATGATCACAATTTAGAAGGTTGTCATTTGATACCACTTTTGGTACATAATTTTAGCATTACTTTTCTATGAAAGAATGGTAAAGGTTGTTTGGCCAAAATAAAAAGAAAAAGGAATGAGTAGACCATGACACATAATTTTCAATATAAGTGACCAAGACAACAAAAAAAAAAAAAAAAAACGAAATTGTTCTTGATAGGATACCACCTCCCCCTTTCCCCTTAACCCCAACCTAAACCTAACCTAACACAAATTGCCTTCTTGTAATCTCGCATGCTACATGAAAAACTCTCATTATTGGCTATGATTTATATGATTTGTGAAAGATAAGAATAGATCACAAGGACACATTATGCTATAACGGCTTCCTAGAAAACACAATGTAGATTCACGTAGGGATAAAGGCATTGTAAGTGTTTGTGTTTTTAATTTTTGATAATTTAGTATAATAATCTTTCAATTTTAGCGATTCAATGCTTTGTTTTATGTAGTTTTAATTTAATATTAATGTCGCAAATGGTACCAAAACTTTGAAAAAGTGTGCTAATAAATACTTGAACTTTGAAATTGATCAAATTAGTGTCTAAAAAAACTTTTCATGTATATCAATAGTGCCTCCATCAAATTGGTTACCATCATCATCTGGCATGGTAATTTTAACCAACATGACAGAAGTACTATTAGCGTACACGAAAAATTCTTTTTGTTACTAGATTGATCTATCCCAAATTTCATGTACTAAATTGATAAATTTTAAATTTAAGGTAACTAATTGCTTATTTTGCCAAAATTGAGGTATCATTTGCGATATTTGCCCTTTAATTTATTGTTTTCGTCAATAGCAAAGTTAACAACCATTACATTTTCTTTTTGCATTTTAATGTTTGTACTTTAATTCTGATGCACTTTAATGTATATTAACTAATTAATATATTAAAATTAATAGTTTACTTTTTTTAAGTGATATAATAATTCTAAATTTATATTATATATATATATATGACTCTTCCTAAATTGGTCATGTATGTATTACGTGAATCCCATGCTTTACACATAACTTTAGTGTGTTAATAAAGAGATGATACTTGATGAGATGGCTTCGAGAGAATGACGGAAGGAGGAACCAACAATCTTAATGTCTCAACGCACAATTGACAGGCAAGTGAGTTTGAGTAAACCTCTTACATCAATCTTATAGTTCTTAAGCAATTGAAGTGATAATCACTTGAGTTGATTGATTAATCATTAATAACAAAGCTTTCTATACAACATGTTGTTTTTCCTTTCTCTCTAAAGGTTGGAAATGAGGAGTAACTGAATGTTTATTAGAACTTAGGAAAGATGGCGGATGATAGTTGTCAAATCATCTTAGTGATTAATGAATGAGATGAGACAATACTCATTTCAGGCTTATCATAGATGAACTTACTATGGGCTAAGGCCAATAGCTATTCTCCTATGTATATGATCTTGCTTGAAAGAGGTTGGATGCGAGCGACTCAATCCAATAATTCTAATTCCGAGCTCACTAAGCCAAATCTTCCTAAGTAATTACAACAAATAAACTAGACTCATTAGACCTTATAACATAGTCCTTAGGTCTAACCAAACAAATAATAATATATAAAATGTTAAGCCCATGCACAAAATTGAATAGAAAGTTAAGCATTAACTCATTGAAAATAATTTTAGATTTTTAATTGATATATTATTTATAAGTAAAAAGAAAAAATATATATGATAATTTCTCATTGTTAATTATTTTTTGCATGTAATCATCAATTTCAATTAAATCTTATATCATTAAAAATCTCTTGACATTAATTTTATTTAAAAATAAAAATCTTACTATGTGTTCCAAGATAGCATAAACAATGTAAAATTTGAAAATGGTTATTGTCACATCCCGAAGAGTACCCTACACGTGCCAGTCTGCCATACTCAATATTTAAACTCAAGTAAGGCAACCTTAGTCTTCCCATGAGTTTGAACATCGGGTGTAAGGCTCACTCTCAACATACAGGGACTACGCTTTGTTTCATAGTAGTTTAAGGAGACATACATAGCAATAAGAATGTAAATCATAACCGTTTCTTTTATATCTATTCTATTATATGAACTAAGGGGCATACCCCAGTCAACAACGTTAAGAGTTCTTATGCTCACAAAATCCCTTATGTTATCCTTCAAGCACTAATTTAGGAGACATGATTAGAAGTTCGTGTCTACGTCTAGATCCCGATCTCATCAAAAGCTCCTTAATGTCTAAGAGCTATACCTGATGTTCGCGGCTCCTCCGAGATAGCCATAAGTATTCATACTGCAATAGGAAACTATTGGGGGTATAAGCTACACTAGCTTAGTGAGTGAAAACTTCCGTACTACAAGTAAAACATAAAATTCAAGCAAGTAATTAATCAGTCAAGTGAAATGCATCAAACACGTGAATTCAACAAACATATGACTAGCCAAAAATCATATGTGGATGGACTTGCACCCTCCATCTCGGGTTAGTAGATTAACGAATCTTGCGGTACGACGCCGTTTAAGCTCACGGTCAATTGAACTATAATTTCGTTTTATGGATCATGATTAACCAACATATTCGTTTTATGGATCACGATTAACCAACATATTCGTTTTATCGATCACGAAAAACCAACAATTGCTAATGCTCCATCCCCATCGTGATATGAATGAGCTCAAGTTTATAATTAAGGTCTAATAATAGATTAGTCCAATTCTTTTAGGTGACCAAGCAATATCCGCAGACAATCAATTCTAGCTCCTCTCTATACAAGCAATGAATTATCACCCAGCTTCGATACTCTTTAAATTCAACTTCACATATCAACAGCAGACAAATATAATACCCAAATAACCCCATCATGCATATTCATTTTTTGCTTTGCTTAGCAACTAGTGCAACTATCATTACAATCACAAGCATTAATGAAATTGGAAGTAATACTCACTCGGCCATGGTACGCCGGTCTCTTAGTACAAGTAATCGGGGGTAAGGAATCGTCGATATCGGGGTCACCTAAAAAGGAGAAGTACCCTATTAAGTATCTCATCACTTAACTAGTTCAAATTATGCATCTAAACTAAACAAAATCGTAATTCTCGCTATTTGCGGAAGTTCCAACTTAAAAAGGCCATTACTTGGTCGTTTTTAACTCAGAATTTCGCAAATTTTATATCGATTTCTATCTACTCCGAAAGATCTATCTATTTCTAATATTATTTCCAAGTTTTGAAAACATTTAGGTCACAGAACAGAGGATCAGATATGGTCTGTAACTTTTTCCATTTTCGGAAGATTGTTTTGCTCTTGATAAAAAATGTTTCTAGTTGATGATTCATGTATATATAAAATATGAATGAGTTCCTAACATGAATGACATGTGATGAGTCCAATATATGCATGATCTTGATGATTTTTTATAATGAAAATTTTAAGAACCCCTAATTCTTACAAGACTAACAATTTCTTCTTGAAATCCCCATTGTCTAAATTTTGCATCTCATTAGTAATTTGGGATTTCATTCTTAGAATTTCCTTATTATCTAAATAAAAATGAGTCTTCAACATCTATACTATCCAAGACCTTCATTTCCACATAAAGATTCACATTTTTTACTTTGCAAGTATATTTTTAAATAGGCTTTTCACAAAAATCCGAATTTTAGAAAAATCCATCTCTTGCATGTTTCCTTTAAGAAAACTTGTATAATGCATCAAAATTTAAAGCTTTACTATATCCATTACCTAAGGACCTCATTTAACACATAAAACATTCATTTTTAGCTTGAACACTAGGTGTTTGCATTGGCATCATTCCAAGTTACGAATTTAACAAGTTGAACACTGATTCAAAATTTTCCATCTTAATTCCACTACTTGTTTTGCACATTACTTATATCCAAACTCATTTTAACTTATAAAAATCACTACTTAATGATACCTATTACTTATATCCTTCATTTTTCATGCAAAATATGAGTTTCAAAGTGGTTTCAAGGGTTTTCAAAATAGGTCTAAAAAATCATACGAATTTTCCTTTGAACCTTTCTAACAAAAATCTTTTCTTTTCAAGTTCCTTGTCTTATGTTCATAAAAATCTATCAACTATCACATTTATATACAAGACTAAGCTTTTATGAACATTAATGCATGAAGATACAGAATTTTCATATGAACATGAATGTCAAGAAAAAAAATGAGTGTCTAAATACTAGATCTACAACTTATAGTGCATGAAGATGAGTTTAAAGACATGAACATATATTTTTCATGCAAGTCTCTACTTTTATATGCATAAACATAATAATATTTCAACAAAAGCTTATTAAACACAAGATCTACTCTTGTAATGGCTTGAGATTCATGTATTAATGTTTTCTTGTCCCTAGCATTTGCTCATTGGGATTTCAAGGTGAAAACACACAAGAATACTCTTGCCATTGCAAGTAAGTAGTAACAAAGCTTAAAATCATCACCTAAAGAGAGATTTGGAGAAGAAATGAAGAAGAAATGAACTTGTGTGTGTGTATGAAGGGGGTTGGGGTTCACGGCAAGGAGAGGGAGAAGAAGAGAGTGTTGTGTGATTTTTTTAGCAAATGGAATGAAAATGAAGAGAGAAAGTTAAGGATTATTTATATTAATTAATTAGGTTTGCTTTAAGTAATAAAAGAAATAAAATAAATCAATTTGGAAGCATAAAAGGGGGGTCATGCGCCGGCCATTGAAGGAGTAAGAGAGAGTGATTTAATTTTATTTGAATTTGCAAATTATGTAATAAAATGTAATAAATGTAATAATTTAATAAGAAACAAAAATTTCTTGGAAAAAAAATATAATGAGTAGTTGTAAGGATGTAAGACTAGGGCATGGGTAGTGTGTAGTGTAGGTTGTACTTGTGAATAGTAGTAAATAGTAGACAAGACATCTACTTTACCGGTAGTAAGGAAAATACGGGAAAAAGGCTATAATTGTAATTTTTATAGCTCGAAAAATTATAAAACTCATATTTTTGAAATCCTTATAAAATTCTGGTTCTAACGAATATTATGGAATATTTTTCTGAGTTTCTAGTCCCGGGGCTCGTTTTTCTGTAATGGGGCTCGGGAAGGCCCAGAATAGAAAATTTTCCAAAATTAGAACTTTCTAAGGTTTGAAATACACTATAAAATAATAATCCACATTAAATTATTCTATAGAGCTTTTTATATATAGAAATTGAAGAAAAGCCAGGCCTAGGGTTCTTAGGTTGCTTGCACTAACCCTATTTAGGGTTTTGGTTTCCGATTTACTAAATTTACCCGGGTACTAGAAAAACCGGGTTCACAAGCAATCCAAAATTAGTACAACTGAGGCACTTGAAATCCTTATGAATTTACGAGCCTAATGGTACTAATATCATATATCTAATGTTTCAAATCCCGGGCATGCTCTTCAAAGTCTGTACCCGACCAGGTTTGAAATAGATAGAAAACTCGCTAATCTTATATTTTAAAGGGTTCCAGAATTATGACGACCTAAACTATATTCTTTGCTCATATTCCGACTCCTTGGTGTATGATTACGGGATTGCCGGGTTGGACCTACTAGGGTTTCCCGGGAATTGTTGGCTTAAGTTTCCCGGTTGACTTCCCTGTCCAGATCGTTGCTAATCTTGGAAGCTGATGTTTTATATTTATACAATTTTATTTGATGTGAGAATATTTATTTTAAATTTTATCTTTGTAGATATTTAATATCCTTAACGTTTTCGAAATTCCGAAATTTGGTTTTATACCTGAAAGTTTGTCGTTACTTATTGTTTAATAAATTATTTTTAGGTTCTATATTACCCGAATTTACAAGTCAGGGTTAAGCACAGAGTCGTTACACGTAGTAGCTTTGGATTTAGGGACTATTAAATTCTTATGTTGCTTTTAAGGATTTTCTCTTTGTTACGATTAAGAAATTTCTAGACTTGTTTTAGAATTTAGGTTAGTTGAAGCTCAGTTTTTAATTAGGAGTCATTTTCTAAGTTCATTTTAAACGTTTATTTTGGGACTAGTTACTGAAATTTTCCAGAGCTTACAGTTATAATGTTTAAATCAAGTGCAACTTGCCTTATCACACGAATTTGCAAACTTGTTGAATAATAGTTAATACACATCTATATATTATAACATTCCATTAGGTTTTCTTTATAGTCCTTCCTTGATGTAATATACATGAGCTAGTTAGTATATATAATGGAGACCATAGAAAAGTCCTCCCTTGAAGTAAACACATGAGCTAGTTAGCATAAATCTTTCAATCCCAAGATTGACAGGGGATTTTTTGAACAATTTTATTAGCTTTTTTTAAGGACACTAAATTTTTTTTTTTAAATATTGTAATACATAGAGGCAAATTATTCAATAATTTTGGAAATTCATTTTATGTAGTATTTGTAATCTTGCAACACATAGTAAGTTCTTATTTTTAATTAAACTTGATGTTTAGAGCATTGTAATGATATAATATTTTATTAAAATCGAAGATCATACGCAAACAATTATTTACGATTGAAATTACTACATAAGAATAAATATATTTTTATTTCTCAAATAATGAATCAATTAAAAATATAAAATTAATTTTCAATTAATTAATACATAACTTTCATTTCTATTTTAGAATATATATCAGTTAAGAAATGTAAAATACTATTTTTTAATAAATTAATTAGTGGATAGACATTAAAGTGCATCAAAATCAATGCATAGACACCAATATAGAATTAAAACTAAAGTATATTCTCACTAACAGAGATTGAAACTAATTCAAAATAATAAGTATTGAATCTTGAAAATTGAAAGTTTAGACAATAATTGCCAAAAAAAAAAAAAAGAACTTTTATCCAGATTTGCATGATACTTGTTTTCAGCAGGTGAAACACATGTTTACAAACTTCTAAAGAAAAAAACTACCTAAATACAAATTAAACAAAAATAATTACAAAAATATCAATACTAAATCGTGTATTTATAGCGGCAACTCATGTATTTGTACATGAATAGTATGTACTAAACGCGACTCATGTACAAGCATGATGTAGTTCATGAAACTCTTGTATACAAATACCTAAATCATGTCTATTTATACATAAGTCACATGTCCTACATATGATTTTCCACTGGTATTTTATTTATTTTTTATGTAATTTTTATTTGAACATGTTAGTAATCATACAATTTCTTCTATTTTTAGCTATTATGCAACCATTAATCAATCCAATCATGTTAATGCCTAAAGAACAATATTGCAATTGATAGAGGCCTGATATGACAACATATATATAGTGGGCATTTTGATACTAATAAAAGTGAAGTTAATCAACAAACTCATTGGTATCTAAGTGATTGTACAAAGGTAGACGAGTAGGATCCCTTGAAGCTCTTGGGAAACTGTTTTTCCTTAAGCTATGTACAAGTACAAATTAAACAAATGTGAATTAAATAGAGTTATCAATTTTATTATGATCAATATATTTTAATATGAATGCAATTAATATTCAATGAATCCCATAACTATTAAAATAAATCGAGTTGTGATTCACATTGTTATTCAATAGAGGCTACGAATTATAAAACTATCACCAGTATAAAGAGAATGAAGTAGCCAATTAACATATTCACCATGAACCATGATGTATAACTAGATTGTTAAGAACACAACAAACAAAAGTAAATAAACACTTAATAATTGAAGGAGAATAACACGATCAATAATCATAACTCAATATCTCTTAACATAATCTAGTGGGTTCCAACCTATATATAGGCATATAGGACAATCTTGACGAAACCAAAATAATTAAAAACTAATTAAATAATAAAATACCAAATAAAATAAGGCATTTAACATGTCACTCAATGCTAAGATTTTAATGAAATAGAAAATTAACTCATCAATATCATATAACACATTAATATCACATGGAATTAATTTGGAAACTTAAGTTAAATATATCATATAAAATGAATGAAAACCACATGAGTTATTTAAGCTTTAGATTAATGTGGTCAGCCAAGGTTGGATGGCTTGCACAAGTTGACACTTTAATTTGTGCTCTTGTATTATTTTATTTTTCTCTCATAGACTCATTTAGCCCTAACTTAACTCTCATCACTAAGGATAGACAAAAAGACCAACTAAACCAAACTAATTTTTAAACCAAATTAAATCGAATCAAAGCATAACTTTTTAAACAATTTGGTTTTAAAAATTTCCCATTCTGAAATAATCTATAAATTTATGGTTGGTTTAGAGTAGTAAGCAAACTAATTCCAAAACCTAAGCAAACCATTTTGGTAAAACATAATAATATTTTTACTTGAGGATAATGTCATGAATCATACTTGAACTTTGACAAAATATATAATTAGGTACCTAAACTTTAAATTAATCAATTTAGTACTTAAAAATCTTTGAAATTGATCAATTTAGTACCTAAAAGATCTTATGGAGATATTATTGGCATATCTAAAAAGTTCTTTTAGGTATTAAATTGATTGATTTTAAAGTTCAGGTACTAAATTTATCAATTTCAAAATTCAAGTACCTAATTGTATATTTGATCAAATTTCAGGTATTATTCATGACATTAATCCCTTTACTTGTAACCATAAATTTTTATGATGATTGAGCAAAGCCCATATAATCTCTTATTGCTTCATTATGATAATTTTTTATTCAATGAGTATTGTTTTATTTTAGCTTGTTTCTTCTTTTTTTAAAATGCTTTTTCAACTTCAATATATATTCTCTCATTGGTGATTTAATATTGTTTTTTTTTCTTTTTCTTTTAAATTTTTAACTATATGGAGTATGGACTATCTTTATTTAGTCACACTCTTATTATGTATTTATTATTTAATCTACTTTG
Source organism: Combretum micranthum (assembly GCA_024138025.1). NCBI lineage: Eukaryota > Viridiplantae > Streptophyta > Magnoliopsida > Myrtales > Combretaceae > Combretum > Combretum micranthum. The sequence continues at coordinate 272,697 of JAMXBD010001737.1, read as the reverse complement.
CTAGTAGATCACTTTTTATTGATGGATGATTGGTTAGTGACCGAATGATTTTACAGAGATTTATGACTATCGATTGTGAATATGATGTTTTCATTAAGTATTGTATTGTGATCCATAATTTAAACTTTATAGAATAATCTTTTTTTTCGTTATAAAATATATATATATATATATATATCTTTTTTCGCCCCTCAAAAAGGTACAAAAATTGAATTATATATACAATTATACATGTATACTTTCATGTTCTTCATGTGGCAACAATATTAATTATATATCTTTATCAATGTTTACATATAAACTCCTTTGAAAAATAATAGTATGATATCTATATTTAGCAAAAGGTATCAATTATCTCCATGCCAATCTCTTTTTTTTTTTTTTCAATTTTAATTATTTGAGTATCCACATAAATATAAAGAATTGAGAAAAATTTTTTTTAATTAAAATTTTGATTTGATCTATAATTTGAGCCACACACAATTGTTATTTAATGGGGATTGCAAAACTTATAACCCAAACCAAATTGTCAACTCATGCCCACCCCAACATCACCATGCCATGTCAAAACCGAAAAATATTTCTTAAAAGGGCATTAACATCTTGGAAATGTCAAACCTATTGAGACTTCTTCATCTTATTATTAAACTTACATCACTAAGCAGGCTGAAGCTTACATTCTTGTCTAAAGTAGACCAATCTTATGTTTTGTGTGACAAATTATAAAAAAAAAATGGAAAGTCGTAAGAAGTTGATGAAAGGAAGTGAAAAGAAATGAAATTAAACAAGAAACAAATTATATTTTTTGGATATAAAAAGTGGAAATTAAAGGAAATGAGTGGAAAATAAAATAAAATAAAGTATGAAAATAAATTAACCATCCTTCCAACTAGGGATGCAACCGGGGCGGGTCATTATAGGGTACCCGGCCTGCCCGAACCGTTAAAAACCCTATAGGGTCAGACCCTATAGGGTCGCAGGACGGGTTTGGAAAATTACTTGCTGACCCTATAGGGTTTAGGGGCGGGTTCGGGTCATTACAAAAACCCGATGGGTAACCCGAACCCGTCATAATATAAATAATTTAAAAAAATTAAATTATTATTCTTATTATGATCTACATATAACTGTCTACCATTATTTTTTTTCCTTTTTTGAGGGGAAGAAGTTAATTTAGTTTTCTATGTATTACCCCGAGCCTCACACTTTTCCTTTGGCAAATATGTACTCGTAACTTCAATTCATGGATCCAACCTTTTGCTATATATTGGTTCTAATTACAGATACAAATACATTATATTTAGAGGTTAACTTATGTAATCATTATGAATGTTATGAGACGCTTTATTTGTAAAAAATAAAATAAAAGTTAGAATACACGTATTATCATTATAAAAGGAAAAAAAAAAAACCTCCGTAAAAGGATTTCTACTCAGCACGCATTAAAATGACTATATAGATATTTTAAGGGATGCCATCAAAAACCCCCAGTTATAATTGTTAGACATTTCATGGACATTATTTATGTTTATAGGCACGGTTCCTACTTCCTACATATGTATTATGTTTATTTATGTAAGTGAAGTAATGTCTTTTCATCTACATTTGAAAATCTTCTTATGATAGTTTTAAACCTTTATATTTCTTAATAAAGTTATGGCATATCTTGTAAAATTCATTCAAGCATAGTTGTAACTAACTATTATACTCCTATAGGATAAAATTATCATTAAATTTTGTAATTTAACTAAGTGTTGAGAAGAGGAAAAAAAAATTAAGCGGGTCGCGGGACGGGGCGGGTCAGGGTCAAAACCCTACAGGGGCGGGTTTGGGTATTGAATAGAAAACCCTGTAGGGTCACGGGACGGGTTTGGGAAACCTTATTAGGAAGCGGGGCGGGTTCGGGTCTTATACGACCCGTCCCAAACCCGCCCCGGTTGCATCCCTACTTCCAACTATGAAGAAAATGTCCAATTTGAGGGTATTTTAGTAATTTCAACTGATTTGTCCTTTTTTCATTTGGTTTGATCCCACTTTTGGATGGAAAATGAGGGGCTAATGTTTCATCCCATTTTTGTTGGAATCCTCTAATTTTCACTCCCAACAAATATACCAAACACAAAAAATTCACTTGATGCATCCCACTTTCCTTCCCTTTCATTAGATTTTTAACATCCCAAACAGAGCATTAGTAAGCATCACATTGATATGAGCACCATGCAACCTCCAAGAGATCGGTGATCAATTGCATGTTGTAGAGGTTAGTCGAAAAAGATAGCAATCAAAGCCAAAAGAAGATTGGAGCAATTTACTGGGGTTGATCTTTTGAGCTTGCTTAAAGATTTGGATGACTAGTCCATTAATCTTGGGGTTAAGGGTCTTGTTTATATTCCGTTTCTTTTAATTATTGTACATAAAAAATGATTTTACAACTAATTTATAAGTTGATTTCTTTCACTCATATAAGTAATCAGATTTAAGTTTATCCGCTTGATCTAGAAGTATTGATAATGGACAAGTACATATAAAATTCTCGCATGGCAATTTTTGCGACCACTTTCAGTTTTTCTTACATAGGCCAATAAAAATTTAATATGTATAATATTTTGAATTCCCCTTCACATACCATCAAATGCTCTAAGTAACAACTTTGATCCAATCTTTAGAGACAATATTTATTATTTATTACCACCTTAACTTTATATATTTTTGCAATTTTACAACTCAAATTACATGTTATCAAATTATACATCTAATTGAATATTTAATTGTCCCTACCACTATCTCATCCTTTTCTTTTCTTTTTTTTTTTTTTTTTTGCCGAATGTGAATTTCATTCATTCAATCACATCGAAATACAAGTATATATATTATTGACAAAATACATCGAAAGAAATGGGATCCAAAGATCCAATTCAACGATGAACATATTTCTACGATAAATATTACGGTGACAAAAAAAAAAAAAAAAAAGAAAAAAATTCCATCACAGTCGTGACGAAATCAACGCCCTAGCTGTAAAAGATCCCATAAACAATTGAATTGTTCTAAAGTCATCGTGCAATGATCAGACTGCACATGGATCACGCGCACAGGTTATTTTTGTAATACTATGTTGTTTATGAGACTTGAATCACCAATTTTCAACTCTGACCGAAGAAGGTGAGTGCGAAAGCACATAGGGCACGCAATGCGAACATACGGGCCTCGTCTTGGCATGACTTACGGCTGTAAACATTATATTGGACAATTATTGATGCTGGAAGGGCCTGAACAGCATACTTAAAAGATAAATAAATTTAATAATACTGAGGGGTTAAAAATATAGTCCCAATGGCGTTGCACAATAAGAGTGGACATAGATGGGTTTGATTCTATTTTTTTTAAAAAAATCAAACCAAATCCTAATTTATGATTTTTTTTTTTCATCTCAAACCATACCTTAAGTAATAGTTTGGTACAGATTAGAAATTTTTTAAACCATTAAATAATGATTTGATTCGGTTTGGATTATGGATTAAATCAAAATTTTAACTAAAAATTTTTTTTCTTTTGGTTCTTTTACATTTGAGTAGATATTTAAATATTTATATCATTTTACAAAGTTTATATTATAAATCACGAGAAAATATATAATGAATTCATCATACTTTTAATCTATAGTTTTCTATAAAATTAGTTATCTAATACATAGTAAATTAAAATTTATAATTTTAATAGAACCATCAAGTCAATCATCTACTAATAAATTTAGTCAAAATGAAAAAATCATCTATCAATAAAATTCATCAACGAATAAAATAATTCATTGACAAAATACATTAAACAATTAAAACATAGTAAGAGTTCATAACTAAATAAATAAATTTCATATTTTATAAAGTTAAAAACCATTAAAAAAATAGTTCATCATAAATATATATATTATGAGCTTAAAAAATAAATTTAAAAATGAATGAATTGATTTTAATCAATATTTACTAAATATTAAAAATCAAATGAAATTATATGAACATATATGATCTTTAATTAAACATCATAAAAAAAGCTATAATTATAACTTATAAGTAAAATATTATTATATTTTTCTAAAACGATTTGGTTTGATTTTTATGAATTGGTTTGTTGTTCGAATTAAAAAAATTTAAAACCAAATTATTAAAAATATATATTTTTTGGTTTGATTTAGCTCGCTTACGAATTAGTTCGATTTAATTAGTTTTTTTACTCCTCCCTGCTACATACAGGTCTACAAGAATTTTGATAAGACGCATTTCCCTCTCACGCCACTTGTAGTTAGAACTCAGAAATACGACAAAATCATATTTAGCAATATGAAAACTAGGACCAATATTGTCATGACAACTTCTACGAGGTTATAATTTAGAATCCTAATTAAATCACTTTGGAACTTTATATATAGGACAAATTATGAGTATTTTTGGATAGTTTATATTTTATCTGTTTCTTTATTCGTATCTGATTTAAATATATATTTCATTTGTACTTGATTTATATGATCTTTTATGAGTAAAATTATCTATTTTTTATATGTATCTATTTTTTGACAAAGTTTAAAAACGTCTATCTACCATCTATATACAAACAAAAGAAATAAACCCTGTATATAGGTTTTATGGATTAAAAGAACGAAAAAATAGAAAAATGCAATTTGAGCACTACAACTCAAAATTCTACTCTAAGCTCTCTGGGTTTTTCATACGGAGCATGGGATGACAACTCCGTTTCCGGTGAAGGGAAGCGTTCCGAGTTCGTGGTGCCCCCATGAGTTTCCGACGAAGAACCCTTCGGACATTTTGTTTGGTTAGCTATGATTTTCGGCAAATAACTTTCAGGTTAATCCTATCATTTTGGTCAACGTTCGTGATTAATGATTAGTACAACAGTGATCCTTGTGATCTCTTGTTGATATTTGGTTGAAAAGCTGGAAATTTTTATTTTAAAAGTGTGGCAATTTTTTGTGGGGAATACATCGTTTGCGGTGTAAAGTGGCGAAAGTGTGAGGGGCATATGTCCGGACCAACGTGCATCCAAGTCGCACGTTAGGTAGAACCAAATTAGAGAAAAATTCAACGTCTCCCGTACGAAAGATTAAAAGCTTAATTTTATAATCATGCTACAGGAAAAACTGATTCCAATTCCAAGCTGCATGATTGGAGCAAAGCCGTTCAAAATATTATTCTATACAATGCCAAACGTGCCAGCTCATGATTGTGTGACTCAGTGAGTGCCTTCTGTCCCGTCATGCGACACGACCGGAGATGCTCAAGGATAGAGATAAGAGATAAATCGAACGGTTGCAGTTCAACCGGATTGCTCCTGGATACCCGAGTTTAACCCGGGTTGAATCAGACGAGCCAATATAAATCTGACAACATTATACAATATACTAAAAATATCTTAATGATAGGATTATGTGTCGCTAATTTAGTGGTATTCTGAAAATATCGATTACAAGTTATAATTAAATGATCTTCGGGTCATATAGCACCATACATTTAATTCAACATTAAGGGCAATACGTGTACTTACAGCATACAGCAAGAATATTAGGAAAAACAGTACATGATTAGGATATGTTTAAATATGAACATCAGGGCTCATCCGAGGACTGATCCGAGGAATAATAAAAGAATATCAAATGCTCATATTAATCTGTAGTTATTTGATGTACATCACGGACCCATCTACGTACACGAAGACGACACATAAACAATGAATCTGGAAATAATCAAATCGATCACAATCAAAATGGACAGGAGGAGGGAAAAAAACATAAAAACTCAAAAGAGTAAGTCATAAATATGAAATGAAAAAGAGAAATAAACAACAAAAAGAAAAAAAAAAAATCCTTCAACGAACACCATTATATCACAGTCGTTCCGATGCATAATCCAAGACGCTTCTAAGCCAACATGTAGGCAAGGAAAAATCCAGCGACGGCTGTAGCAGCGTTAGCAACGGTAGAAGAAGCAAAATTGCCGGATGGAGATGGCTCGTTGGCTGGAGTCTCAGAGGAAGGAGGTGCTGGTGGTGATGCACCGGAGGCAGAAGGACTGGGGGAGGGGGTAGTTGAAGGAGCAGGGGTTGGTGTTTTTGGTGATGGAGAAACTGGAGCTGGAGATGGGGTTGGGGTTGAGGTTGGAGTTGGGGTTGGGGTAGGAGTAGAAGCCGGTGAAGGGACAGGAGCGACAACCGGGGCAGGAGACGGTGTTCGTTTCGGTGGGGAGACAGCTGGTGCTGGGGTTGGTGCGGAGGGCGGCTTCGTCGTTGGTGAAGGTGCGGGTGACTGCGCCATGCAAGAAGTCATCAAAAGTGCAAGAACCATAAGGACTTGGACCTTTGCAAAAGCCATCTTCTTTTTTTTTTTCTTGTAAAAAGACAAGAGCTAGGACGACGTCTAGAGCTAGGAGGACGGTAGAAAGGCGACAATTGCTATTAAGACTTAAGAGGGCAGTTTGAGGAGTGGAGGAAATGGTAGGAGGGGTTTTATAAAAGGATGGCTTGAGAGCAGAGTATCTATTTTAATTCTTAATTATTTGGCCAATATAATTGGGGCTGAACTCTACCTAATATTAATAATACGTAAGGTTTCAATAAACAAAGACACGGTTCCAGAGCATCACAAAGAATACTACGCTGTCTATATATATATATATACTAGAAATAATTACACAGCACATAACGAGGTTAAAGTTTATGGGCAGCTTTGTCGGTTCCAACAGAAAGGGTCATATTTTCAAAATAGTACCACTTTCTTTGAAGTTTCTTTAAGGTTTGGTTTCGGGTATTGCAAGTAAACTGCCCTCTGCCCCTCCTACCTATACCATATTTACCGGTGGAAGTGGAAGCGTGTGATACGTGTCGAATGTTAGGTGATTTTCTAGGGTATCCCCACTTTTTGTGTTCCTAGTAGATTTTACTAGACCCCAAGTTGCACGTTTGAAACGGCTCAGTGGTTTTACTTTTCCGATCACGCGTTTTCTAATCTATAGGCGCGTTTTGCATCGTAAAGATCACTTTACAATTGGATTGGAGTGTACGAGATGAGCCGTAAGCCCGTGGTCTACTGCTATGTGCTAATATTGGATTTCATACCCATTTACTTCCTTGGCAAATGTCACAAATTGGGAAAGAGCGTGTGAGGGTAAAACTCACCGTGACATGGAATAAAGGGAGGAAAAAGAGATAGAGATAGAGAATAAAGGAAAGAATCTCATAGAGATAAAAGACAAACGGGAAGTATTATTCCGGAGAAAAAGAAAATAGAAGGAAATGGGCTTGCAGGAATGTTAATAAGATAATTTTTTTAAAAAAATGCTTGCTAAAATATCAAAAATGGATTTTTCTTTGAAACTCTTAAAGTTGGATATACACGCCATGGACTGGCTCGCAAGCTAGCCCGTTTATCCCTAATTTTTTTAAAAAGAGCTAAATGGTCTAGCCCGTTTAATCCATGGGCCCACTCTAAAAAAAAAGAAAAGGAAAAGTTTAAGAACGAAAGTAACAATAATAACATATTAATGATTATTTTTTTATATATTAAGAAGGATTGATTGATACAAACATCACATGCATAATAACATTCTTTTTAAATACATATTTACTAATCTAAATATAATATTATATCCAACAAATTATTTTAAAAAAATTTATATATAAATAATTAAAATAATAATAAAATTAATCATTGATATATAACAATAAAATACATAAATATTTAATTTTCTCAAAAATTAACATAAAAATAAAAATAAAAAAATTATTCATTTTGACTCACAAGCTGACCCCTTTAGTCCATGGGCCAATGCTGGTTGGGCAGGGCCAAAATAGCCAGTCCTGTTTAATCTCGGGCCGAAGCGTGGTCGGACCGGCCCAGTTCATTCATCCCATATGCCCATCTCTAAACATTCTTTCCTATGGAAAGAATGATTTTATGGATAACAGAAAAAAAAAAAAAAAAAAAAAAAAAAGGGGGCTAAAAAGAGGGAACAAATTTCTATTTCAACTGGCTAAAATTTAAATAAATTATTTTATGCGTTTATCTTATCTTTAGATAAGCATTTAACAAAGTGAGAGAGTATAAAGTGAATGTGGTATATTTTACTTTGTAGATATCAATTCTCAAATTATGTAATCAAAATCATTTCTCTAATATGTAAAAAGAAAAACAACCCTAGAACCTATATATACTGTAGATCCTCCATATGAAATATAGTACCTTATAAAACTTGTAAAATTTTTCATTACATTTTTATAGTACAAAACTTTTTGTTGTTTTAATTACTTATTATCAGTATTTTTATCACACTAAATAATCTCCCATAATTTAATCATATATATCTTTACGATGGACAAACCGGCTTGGGTCTTATGTCTATCTTAAGTCAGAAATATTATATTATACTATATTCAATATTATTAGTTAAAAATCTATATAGGACAAATGTGAAGTACGTTGGGACCAATGTAGAGCATTCTAGAACTTATATTTTATATACCTTAAAGTTTAGGTTTGAAGATAAATATTTTGAATAAAGATGTTATACTTCGCATCCTAGTTTAATATAATGAGAAAAGGCAGAAGAAAAGTATATGCTTGTTATTTTCCATGCTTCGTTAAAGAAGACTTAATATAACATTATTCCAAATCTTTAAACTCTTTTCCAAATACAAGATGAAACTGTAAGTAAAAGAAAATATAAATAAATTGATAATTTCATTTAGTATTTATAAATAATAATAAATAAAATGGGCAGATTTCGTTTACCCCTCGAAGTAGTAATAAATTTTATCTAAATAATATCATTCACCTCACAATTTCATCATAATTTTATTCCTCATGTAAAAATTATCACGAGATTTGATTACATTTTAGACTCATAATAATAATTCAGGCAAATAATAAATTCTTATTAAAAATATATATTAAATAGATATTTATCACTAAAATTTAAAAATAGTATAATTACTTCTTTCTAGAATATTTTTATTTAAAAAATATAAAAAATCAATAAATAACGTTTTTATCTTTATTCCACTAGCTAAGTGAATCAGCAGTCAATTTCCGTCTACTTCAGGATAGATCTCCACCCCTAATCACAATAGCATCTAGCAAAACAAAATGCCATTGCCACGAATATAACGACTCCTTGTATATTGCCACCCGTATAGCATCTTATCAATTATATCTTTTTTTATGTACTTGTTAATAAACAGGAATAAAATATAAATCTGTGCATCTTTTCATACCCTTATTGCATATTTGGTTACTTCAAAAAGCACGGGTGAAATAAAATGGGAATTTCATGGTAATAGAATAGGGCAACAATTTTGTGATTCATCTTTTTCTTTTATTATTTGATTGACAAAATAAAATTATTATTTATCTATTTGGTTGGCAAAATAATTGCGAGAAAAGAGACTTGAAGAGCTAATAAAAGTACTAGAATGCCCATATGAAAACAAAACTGAATTTGCAAAATGTGTGCATATGTATATAATTAAACCGTTACAAGAATAATTTTTCATTGCATCGTTGCTATCAATATTGATAAATTAACATATCAAGCTTTGCACTAAAATTAATGTTTTCATTATTAATGCATTAATAATGCATATAATGTCATATTATATATACATATAATTGGATATATTTAACATATCTTACATATAATATTATAAATATAAATTTATGGTGTTTATATGTGTGTATATACAAGTTATAAGATTAAAATAGTTTACAAGTTATAACATAATAAACATATTTTTATATATAACATATGGTGGGTGGTGTGTGTATACACTTAGCATATATAATTGTATACATATTTAACAAATTACATATGATGTTATAACACTTTTTCTATATAATGTTTTGAATATAATGATATAATTCTATATAAATATAATGTTATATTATATATTTATAGTTATGTTATATTATTATGCACATTAAATATGTAGTACAAGTTGTATATGTTATAATACTATATATTTACGTGTCTATATGTCTGTTTAAGTTGTTTTACCAGTAGAGTACAAAAATCTGCAAAATCTTGATCACCATTGTTGACAATAGAGTATAGTCCTCAGCCCACTCGGCTCTGGGCTTCGAAATCCTTATAACACGTCAGGCCTAAGATGTCAGCTACTCTTGATATCCAACCCTCTAGACCTCCCAATAGGTTGGAGAGACAACGCCCCTTCGTGTTCTATGACCAGGACCTCTCTCAAGTCTCTAACTCGGAAAGGCCATAGAGCTAACTAAACTCATAAATCTGCCAGATCGGCCCCGATCTACCTCGACCTCGAGCCCTGACCATCTCTAGCCACAATGTGCATCTTAGTCACATCTCGGGGGGATACCCACAACTCGGCAACACTCCAAGAAGCTATCCTCTGCTCGAGCATCATTGCCACTTTAAGAACCAAGTTTCTTACGACCTGTCCTGATTGAGGCTTAAAACTCTATAAATACCCCATTTGCCTCCTTAGCAAAAGCGGGACATCGCAAAAAGGGCCACAACACGAAAAGTAGTCATATATTTTTTGGTATAAATCCCTGCTTCTATCCACAGACGGACTTAAGCATCGGAGTAGTTGCACTAGGTAACCCTCGACGTCTCTCTAACCTATTTTCATGTTTACTTGAGCTATCTCTATTGGCTAGATTCAGCTCGTGTAACATTTGGCTCCATTTAGGGAAGATGAAAAACCCTTCTAAAACCTAACGTACAAAACAGCCCCCTTATAATGCATAGGCTTCAATGAAGTAAGAATCAAGTTGAATCAACTCTCTTACACTAGCATCTCATCCTATGGATAGGGGAGGCTCTTGAAATGCAACACCCTATTTGACCGCTGTGCAAACGTCTGTCACACAGACAAAGCCGAATTCTGGAAATAAACACCTATATAGGCATCTAGTACACTAGAATATAGAAAAAAAACGATCAAATGCCCTCTTATAAAGCTAGGATAACAGTGTTAGGGGGGTTAGCACCTGCATTTACAAGCGTGGGCCTTAGTGCACGGAGAGCGCCTCTCCAATCCATTCATTACTCAAACATAACAAGGAGCTAATTGAAAGGAATCACGAGAGTACAATAGGATTGCCATGGGCTAGAGCCTCCACTGGAGAACCATCTTACAGTTCAAGACCATCCCATAGCACACATTGGAGGGCTTGCACTTCGCGTAGCCCGGTTAATGCCACCCACAACACGTCACAAGAGCGTACGGCCTCCTAGCAGTTAGCTTAAGCCGCTACAAGGCACAAGGTAAAAAATTATCGACTTGAAAAGGGGAGGACGATGGACTGTAGTCCAAGTCGGGATCATGGGAGAGACATTCCCACTCCTGCCCTAAAGGATACGCAGCTTGGCTCCAACAAGGAATGCACCCTAAAAGAGATACGTGACATGATGAGGAGACTATCCATCATCAAAGAGGGCTTTGACAGCGAGCCTGCGACAAAAGCACCACCTGGCAAAGTGCCTTTTGTGTTTGAGATCCAGTCTGAAGTACTAAAATCAAACGATGGAACCACGGACCTGGAGGACCATAGCGCCCAATTCTAGTCCACCATGGTGATATACAATTTTTCATATGCCATATGGTGCAAAACCTTTCCTACCACCTTTCAAGGTGCAACTAGGGTTTAGTTCAACAAGCGCGAACTAAGCACGATGAGTTCCTTTCCTCAACTTACCGACCTCTTCATCGCACACTTTATGGCAAGAAAACCACTAGAGAAAAATGCCTCTTCCCTTTATATGAAGCAGCAAAAGCCAGTCGGACCGCTGAGAGACTATTTAGCGAGATTCAACAAAGCATGTTTGGAGATTCCAAACCTTAATCAAGGCGTGGTTATGGAAGCCATTAAACAAGGGGTTCTTGTGGACAGCCCGATCTTCAACTCCCCTTCCAAATGCCAGCTCACCATACTCGAGCAAGTGAGGGAAAAAGCACATAAATACATCTGGAAAGAAGATACAAGAAATGCTCGAAGGGAGGCTGAAAATCGGTCGAGCCAAATCTGAGCCTACAATAATGTGCCTTAGGAAAAGAATCAACCAAAAGATCATTGCAACCCTAGCTAAGTCGACAAAGACCAAGGTCTTAAAGATAACAATAAACGAAAACTCTTCCCAACATACGATGAGTTCATTCCCCTCAAACTACCAATATACGATGTACTCCTCAAGATAAGAAACCAAGGCCTCCTAGTGCCACCACCCCTAATGAGACTGAGCTTATGACAAAAGGATTCCAATGAATACTACAAGTATCATCACGACTACAAGCATGATACGAGAAACTATTGGTAGCTCAAAAGCGCCATAAAAGACACTATATCGTACGGTTGGCTAAAGCAGTGTATAGATCACGACTTAAAGCCAGAACCCCCAGTACAAAAAAGAAAGGTTGACGAGCTCGAGAAGATAATAGTTGCCCAAAATCATCTTGATCCCCATCCTTCCCGATTACGCCACGACGAAATTAATACCATCATAGGCGGGCCCATTACCTCCATGAGAGTAAGATGGCCACTTAGTTCAAGTACATCTTAACCGAAATTGAATGCGGAACCCAAAAAGCTGAAAGTTGATTCCACAATTTCATCTTCCGATGAGGATAACAAAGGAATACAAACCCCTCATAAAGATGCTTTGGTCATCGCCACTCAAATATCGAGGTAGAAGATCAAAACGGTACTGATCGACACAAGGACCAACGCTGACATCCTCTTCAATCAGGCATATGAGCAGATGAAGCACGAATTGAAATCAAAGTTGAGGCCATACGACTAAGAGTTGTATAATTTCGACAATCGACCCATCAAACCTAGGGTATCATCATTTTTCCCCTCAAGCTTGGAGAAGAGTCGTGTAGCATGGAACGCCAAATAGATTTCCCTTTGGTCAATTGTTAGTCCCCCTCGTAATGCTATATTAGGAAGAGACAGTCAATTCGTGTTCGCCATGATCGTCTCCCAGCTGCACCTTAAGGCTAAGTACCCTACTCCAACAAGGATAAACATATGTTAGGGAGACTAGGAATAATCCCTACAGTTGTACATCAGAGCCCTAAGAGGAGATCGAGTATACACGATTGATGAGGAATCAGGGTACAACCTAAAACATCGGGGAGAGCCAACCGAGCTCGAAGAAGAAATTGCCCTCGACAATAGCCCCGTCCTCACAATAACAAAAGGGAAAGGCCCTCTCTCCCGACATTAAGGAAAACATGGTTACATTTCTGCTAGGGAATAAGGATGTCTTTGCCTAGTCACCCATTGACATGACAGTCATAAGCTCGGGTGTAATCACACATCAGCTAAATATCAATAAGATATAGAAGCTAGTACACTAGAAAATTCAACATTTCACCCTAAAGAGGCAAGCTGCTATCGAAAAGGAAGTTCAAAAATTACTCTAAGTAGGGGTCATCAGGGAAGAAAAATACCCAATTTGGTTAGCCAATGTAGTCTTAGTTAAGAAGTCTAATGACAAGTGACAGATGTGTGTGGATTATGTAGACCTTAACAAAGCATGCCCAAAAGATTGCTTCCCTCTACCACGATTTGACTAGCTCGTCAACAATAGCTCGAGACACGAATTGCTAAGCTTCATGGATGCCTTCTCTTGTTACAACCAGATAAAAGTGAAGGACACATATGAGGCCTACACCTCATTTGTTACCTCATTCGACATGAACTGCTACAAAATGATGTTGTTCTGCTTGAAGAACGTGGGCGCCACATTTCAAAAATTGGTCACTGAAGTGCTCAAATCCCAAATCGGTCGGAACATGGAGGTCTACATTAACAATATGATCGTGAAAAGTAAACAAGCTAAACATCATCTACATGACCTCTAGGAAACATTCGACCGACTTTGTTTTTACCACCTGTGTTGGTCCCAAAAAGATAACCAAGAAGGGGGGTGAATTGGTTATAAAACTTATTTTTCAAGATTAAAAAAAAATTACACTACTTGGTTATAATGGATTTAAAACTTACTTGAAACAATAATCTAAACAAATTAAAGCTTTATGAAAGATTCGGATTAAAATTAAAACAACTCTTTCAAACTTGTAAACCTTCTGCCTAACTCTCTGAGTAAGAAAATGTTAACAATTTACTCTCTGATTAACCTTTTGAGCAAATAACTATATATAATAAACTTTCTGATTAACCTTCTGAGTAATCAAAACATAGATAAATAATACTCAAAATAAAAGAGATAAGGAGAAGAGATTGCAAATCGATGTTAGAGGTTCCGCCTTGTGCGTCAATCCTCTCTTCCAGCTCCAAGCCAGGGTCCCGGTACTCCTCACCGGTGTGTTCCACTATCCAATCAAAATCAATGAAGTTACAAGAGTATTTGCCAATCCTTTGGCTACAATTCACTTAGCTTGATTCTCACACTCAATCAATCAACTAAGCCTACTTGTAACTCTCAACTTACAAAGAGTAAAAACAAATCAGAGGATAAAAAAATTTGAGTTTCCTCAATTTTTCGCACAGTGAACAGTATATATTTTGAACACTTTGATCTTTCTGAGTTATTTTTGTTGTTTCTGCGTTGTGTGTTGTTCTCAAGTAAAAATTGTTCTATCTCTGCGTCGTTCCTTTTGCTATATTTATTTCAGATTGGTTCAACGGATGGAAGAAGAATTGGATCACTTCGTCTAAATTTCATGCGCGTAGAAGTCGTTCTTTCTCGCAATATCTGCTTCGATCTATCCTTTATTTGACTCAATTTGAATTCGTATATTTGAATCCATCTTCATAATCTAGTTTCTGATAATATCTTGCAACTGATAAGCTTATCTTCAACTTAAAAATCGGATTCAATCTCGTCTATGTTGATCCACTGCATACAATTTCACTGTTCATGCTTATCCTTCTTTTCACGTGTTTGGACATAAACCATGATTTTTCTATCCTTGTAAACTTCAAACAAACTTTCTCCTAAAATATAGTTTTCTTTAGATAAAATAAAAAATAAAAAATCAGTTTAAGTTTGTTGAAATGAACATAATCTTCTTGCAAAAAATATTTTTCGTGTTCCTTGTATCAAACTAAAATAAACCCTGTGGATTTAATCCAACTTTGTGGAACACATTAAGTATAAGATCCAATTTATACTTAACATTTGGAGCTAGGTCTTCAAAAACTGAATCGTGTTAATACTTGCTTTTGTGTTATTCATGTTCCTTCTGAGTTTCCTTCTGAGTAGGAAAGTCAATACTGCATACCTTATATGTACCTTCTGAGTTACCTTCTGATTTATATGAATTTACTTAAAAAATGAATTCTCTATTACTAAAAACCATTGCTGCACATATCAACAAATTATATTAGTAACATGTAACTCCTTTTTTTATCATCAAAATCATCTCTTGAGAGAAATCAACATTCTCCCCCTTTTTGATGATAACAAAACCCCAAAAAAAATATTTTGAAAAAAAATTGAATATGACAGCATATGACATTATATCCATAAATTACATTAGTAAAATCAGCAACAAATATTCTGTCTCAGCAAGCAGTAGCAGCAGAAATAATTATCAGAGAAATAATTATCAGAATCATTCCATCTTAATCAGAATCAGAATCATTCCATCTTAGCAAGTAAATATCAGTCATCCATCATCCATTTGCTAAAATATTTTTACCTCATTTTCTCCCCCTTTTTGTTAGCATCAGAAATATAGAAAGAAAAGATGCATTCAAAAGATACTAAAGTATGTCAATATTACAGACCAAAATAGAAGATAAAGTCATTAAGAAACTAAAAAAAAATTAACTATCTTTCTTGTAAGGTAAAAAGAAGCCTTGTTTTTGTGCTCTCATCTTCTTTCTTTGGTGAAAAACTTGGCGTGCTGGTGGAATAATTGGAGGAATTGATGGTGGGACCAAATTGTGAAGTTGAAGAAAGTTGAGAACGGATGTGATAACCTCCACTTGAGTAAATTGAGGAGAGGAAGAAGGAGCAGCAGATCCATCAGAAGGAAGAATGGCCAAAGGAAATTGAGAAACCTCAGCAGATAAAGGAGATGAAATGGTGTCCGCTGGAATTGTTGCACTCTCTGATGAAACAAAAGGTGTGAAGTCAGAGGCAACATCATCATCTATAGGTGAATTAAAAACATCAAATTTTTCAGCAGGGGTTTCAAAATCTTGTTGGGTTGGAGGTGATGAAAAGTGAGGTGGATTGGGCTCCTGATCAAAGCTATAAGCTTCAAGAGAATCAAGTAGATTTTTCTTGAAGGACTCGAAATGATCATTGAAAATCTTTTCAACTTGTATTCGAATAGAGGACATTGAGGATTCCCCTCTTGGATCAGAATAAAGCCTTTCCTCTGACTCACTTTCTGAGTCACTATCTTGAGCTTGCCTTGCACCTTCGTGAATTTCAAATTTACCTCCTGTGCGTAAACAATATGTCTTGCGTTTCTTTATTCCTACTTTTTCTTTCCCCTTTGGTTGTGAGCTTTTTTCCTGATCTCTTTTTACTTGTGTTCCCTCTGAGGAACCTTCTGCCGAAAGAATTAGCTCCCCCTCAGCGATTGCTCGAACTCTTTTCCAATCAAATTTGTTCTTACTGAACTTTGGATTCAGATACCATGAACCATCTTTAGAGAACCAAAAATAATCCACTACTTGGATTCCCATTTTCTTAATATTTGTTTCATTTATTTTCTTGAGAGAAATGGAAACCTTAGGATTTTTGGAAATATGCATTTTCTTAAATCGAAACAGTTTCATCAACATATTCCCGTATGGATAATTTTTTCTTGTCCTCCAGAGATGCCTTAGAATCAACCCAGCCATATCTAACTTTAAGTTTTTCTTCATGGCTAAAACTACAATGGCCTCCTCCTTTGAGATAGTAGTTGTACTGCCATTCTTAGGTAGAATACAGTCAATCACAAGTTTGTGAAGCAATCTTACGAGCAACTCAAAATCAGTGGAGAAAATATCCTTTTCGACAAAATTTCCCACTCCGTCATTCAATTCTTTATACAAGGATTGCCTATCATATTGTAAAATTCTCATATCATCTGTTTGATCTTCCATATCAAAACATGCAATCAAATCTGTTCTATTAAAAGAAAATTTCTTTCCTCCCACTTTTGTCTTTAGAACAGATTCATCCAACTGAGTAAGGTTATCATAAAATTCATGGATTAATGATACATCCACAGTATTAGATAAACTACACAATTTGTGGCAACCTATACGTCCTAGCCATTCCTCACAGTCAAAACCATGTTCTTTAAAGAAAGTAACATCTACAAAGGAACATTCAAGGATCTTACGTGAAGAAAGTTTTGGCCTTTTTGCTGGAGAAACGTTCTTGGACAGAGGAGAAATTAATTTCCTTTTCTTCTGAGTTGATGGAATAAATGTAGGAGCCTCTGAGCTACTTTCTGAAACGAAGTCAGAGGAAGCAAGGGGTTCCTCTGATGAAGATTCGTCTGTCTTTTGATCTTTTTGTAGTTTTTCCCAGACTTGGTCTGTTTATCTTGCTCCATCTTAGTCCTTCTTTCCCTTCGATTTCCATCTTTGGTAAGCGTCTCTAGGGTTTCCTCAGAATCAGAAGAATCATCCTCTATTGAGATTGTACCTTTCACGGGTTTGGACTTAAACCCCTTAGATACTAGACGAAAAGATTTCGAGAAGACATTGAAGAGAAAAAAATTTGAAGATGAAGAGGATCGAAATGTTCAAGAACGAAATGAAAAAGAGAGAAAGAAATGAATTTTGTTGATCAGATGGTAGATAGGAGAGACGTTTGAGTTTGCAATGGTGTTGGAAAAGGGTACAACGTCTGCATGTTCCCAATAAAAGAACCGCCAAATTTTTTTTTTTTTAATAAAATCAAGATTGATTGTAATAAAGACTGAAAATTCGAATTTTAATTTTTCAAATTATTAATTAAAATGGATTACATATTCCAATTTCATTTCTTAAAAATTCAAATCTCATTTTATCTAAAGGTTTAGTAAATATATCAGCAAATTGATTTTCAGTTGAAACAAATTCAATATTAATATTTCCATTATTTACATGATCTCTTATGAAATGATGTCTAATTTCTATATGTTTAGTTCTAGAATGATATACAGGATTTTTGGTTAAGTTTATTGCACTTGTATTATCACATTTAATTGAAATATTTTTATATTTTAAACCAAAATCTTGTAATTGTTGTTTTATCCAAAGAATCTGTGCACAACAATTTCCAATTGAGACATATTCAGCTTCTGCTGTAGATAAAGCAACTGAATTTTGTTTCTTGGAAGACCAAGAAATTAATTTATTTCCCAAAAATTGACAAGTTCCAGAAGTACTTTTTCTATCAATTTTACATCCTGCATAGTCAGCATCTGAATATCCTATTAATTCAAAATTTTCATTTTTAGGATACCAAATTCCTAATTTTGCAGTACCAGCAATATACTTAAAAATTCTTTTGACAGCTTTTAAGTGAGTTTCAGTAGGACTACTTGAAATCTTGCACAAATACACACAGAAAACAATATATCTGGTCTAGATGCAGTCAAATATAACAAAGAACCAATTAACTTCTATAAAGTTTTTCATTATTTTCTTACCTTTAGAATCAGCATCTAACCTTATAGATGAACTCATTGGTGTAGCAGCTTCTTTTGATTCTCAAATCCAAACTTTTTCAGAATTTGTTTGGTATATTTTCTTGATGAATGAAGATTCCATCCTTTGTTTGCTTGATTTGTAATCCCAAAAAGAAATTTAATTCTCCCATCATGGACATCTCAAATTCAGCCTGCATAAGCTTTGCAAATTCTTGACAATACTTTTCATTAGTAGATCCAAAAATTATGTCATCAACATATATTTGCACAACAATTATATCATCATTGTAATATTTCAAAATAAAGTTGTGTCAATAGTACCTCTTTGATATCCACTAGTTATGAGATATTCACTAAGTCTCTCATACCATGCTCTTGGTGCTTGTTTTAAGCCATATAAAGCTTTTCTTAATTTGAAAACATGATCAGGCTTAATTGCATCCTCAAATCCTGGTGGTTGTTCAACATACACTTCTTCTTTAATATAACCATTCAAAAATGCACTTTTTACATCCATTTGAAATAATTTGAAATTCTTATAGCATGCAAAAGCTAACAATAATCTTATAGCTTCCAATCTAGCAACTGGTGCATAAGTTTCATCATAGTCTATTCCTTCTTCTTGAGAATATCCTTTAGCTACAAGTCTTGCTTTATTTCTAATAATTTTACCATTTTCATCCAGTTTATTTTTATATACCCATTTAGTTCCTATAATTGATTTATCTTCAGGTCTAGGGACTAAGCTCCAAACATTATTTCTTTGGAATTGATTTAATTCTCATGCATAGCATTTATCCAATTTTCATCATTCAATGCTTCATCTATGTTACTTGGTTCTATTTCAGATATCAAAGCAAAATGATTTTCAAGCTCTTGTAATTTAGATCTGGTTCTAGTTCCACATTCAATATCACCAATAATTAAACTTGATGGATGTGAAGATTTATATTTCCAAACCTTTGAACTTTCAGGAGTATCAAAGTTTAACTTTTGCTTACCCTCTGCCTTACCTTCTGCCTTAGCAGATTCTTGTAGATTTGCAGAATCATGTATATCAGCTGTATCAACCTTCTTCTCACTCACATCATTAGATTTATTCTCAATGGTAAAAACATCATCATCATCAAAATCATCTTTTACATCAATAAATCTTACATTTATAGATTCTTCAACTATTTTTGTTGTTTTATTAAACACTCGATATGCTTTACTATGTTGTGAATATCCAAGAAAAATTGCTTCATCTGATCTTTCATCAAATTTTCCAAGATTATGTGCATTCTTTTTCACATAACATGTACAACCAAACACATGAAAAGAAACAGATGGTTTTCTACCACGAAATAATTCATAAGATGTTTTTGTAGTATGAGGTCTAATGTACACTCTATTCATGATATAACATGCAGTTGCTACAGCTTCAGCCCAAAAATGTTTAGCTATATTACTTTCATTTAACATAGAGCGAGTCATTTCTTGAATTGTTCTATTCTTTCTTTCAACTACTCCATTTTGTTGAGGTGTATAAGGAGCAGAAAAGTTATGTTGTATTCCATGTTCCTCACAAAATGATATAAATGATGCATTATCAAATTCTGTACCATGATCAGTTCTTAAAGAAATAATGGAAAAACCTTTTTCATTTTGTATTTGTTTAGCAAATCTTTGAAAAATCTCAAAAGTTTCTGATTTATGCTTTAAAAAGAATACCCATGTATATCTTGAAAAATCATCCACTATTACAAGACCATATTTGCTTCCTCCTAGACTTAAGATTCTAGTGGGTCCAAATAAGTCAAGATGTAAAAGTTCAAGTGGTCTTTTAGTTGTCATCAAATTAATACTTTTGTGTGAAATTGAAACCATTTTGTTCTTTAAACAAGTTGAACATTTAACATCATGCTTTATATTGATTTTTGGTAAGCCAACAATAATATTCTTTTTAGATAATTTTTCCAAATGATTGAAATTCACATGTCCTAGTTTTTTGTGCCATACATAAATACTATCATTCATAGTCAAAAACAACATTCAACATTCATATCAGATGGAGTAATTAAATATACATTCCTTTTTCTATATCCTTCAAATATTTTAATTCCTTCAGAATTATATGCAAAACATTTTTTTTCTCAAAATTCATTTGATAACCTTTATCACATAATTGGCTTATACTTAAGAGATTGTGTTTTAAACCTTTGACTAAAGAAACATTTTCAATTATATATGGGGGAAAACCAATTGTACCTGTTCCAATGATTTTACCACGGCTATCATCACCAAATCTTACATACCCTTTTTCTTTCCAAACTATGCTAGTGAACAAGGAAGGATCTCCTGTCATATGGCCTGAACATCCACTGTCCAAGTACCATGTTCCTTTTATTTTTGCTCCTTGTTCCTGCAAAAATAAGGTGATTAAACCTTCTTAGGAACCCAAACAAACTTGGGTCCTTGATAATCAAGCTCGTTTTATCTTGCTTCTTAACTTGATATGAACTGAGCTTGTTTCTTTTGTAGAAACAATATTTTTCAATATGACCTACTTATTACAAAATGAGCATGCATATGGTTGTTGATAATACCTTTGATTTCCTTTCTATAGTTGTAATGTGTTGGATAATCATTATAAGCATACCTGTACCTTCTGATATTCCTTCTGCTAGGATAACTAGGTTGAACATACCTTCTGATGTTCCTTCTGCTTTCACTGTTCGTGTTTTTCATGTTATGAACAGAACCTTTCTTGTTTGCTGATTTATCTTCTTTTACGAAAACCGTCTTTTTCACATAGTTTGAAGAATTTCCAGTTCATATCCTAACCCATGTTTGATAAAAGATGGTCTTTGACTTCCAATTAACATGTTTAGTTTCTTATCACTTTCATTAAATTTGTTGAACGTGTTCTTTATCGATTGAGATAGATCTTCAACTCTTCCTTTCAATTCCTTAATTTCGGTTTTCAAAACTTCATTTTCTTTCTTGACACATCAGTTTTGACAAACATTTTCTCATGTCATTTTTCAAAATATCATTTTCATCAATAAGAAGTTTATTTGTTTGACGCAAAACATCCTTTTCGTTTTAAGAGATTTATTTTCTATTTCTAATTTCGTAATTTTTACATCTGCCTTTTTAATGCTTTAAGTAACTTTTTCATTTCAGAATAAATATCATTTTCATTTATATCTTCATCGGAATCAGAATGTACCTCAGATGCAGCCATAATTTGCTTCTTCTTCATTGTCACTTGTATCTTCTGATTCACCTTCTGATTCATCAAGATCACTCCATGTCGCCATCATAGCACGGCTTTTCTTCTTGAATTTCTTCATTTTCTTTTTCAATACAGGACACTCGTACTTGATGTGACCAGGTTGTTTACATTCGTAACATATGAGTTCCTTCTTTTCTTTCTTTTCTTCCTTTTCTTTGTAATTCTTCCTGCACTTGATTTGTTAGTTTTATTGAAATTATTATATTTCTTACCTTTAAAAAACTTGCTCAATCGTCTTGCTAGCATGCCAATATTCTCTTCCATGTTGTCATCATCAGAATCAGTTTCATCATTTGAAATTTTTCTTGCTTTGAAAGCTATTGCTCTTGAGCTTCCTTCTGCTTCTTCAGTTGTGTTAATGTGTGACTCATAAGCTAATAGTTTCTCCCTTAGTTGACTAAGAGTTAGCTTGTTCAGGTCTTGAGCTTCTTCAATTGCTGTCTTTTTAGCATCCCATGATTTTGGCAATATTCTGAGTATCTTCCTGACTAAATCAGAATCATCCATTTTCTTTCCAAGAGAAGTCAGTTCATTAGTTATAGCAGTAAAACGATTAAAGGCTCTTATTTTCTCTTCAGGTTTGATCTTAAACAACTCATATTGTTGCAGCAAAGAATTAATCTTTGTTTCCTTAATAGTATTAGTTCCTTCATAAGTGTTGGATAGTGTATCCCAAATTTCTTTTGCAGTTTCACAAGAAGAAATTAAATAGAATTCAGAAGGAGCTATAGTAGTGAGTAAGAGATTCTTAGCCTTATTGTTTTTCTCAATGTGCTTCAATTGTTCATCAGTAAAACTGCCATCATCATTCATCACTACTTGTGTGTCTCCAAAAGAAATCACCTGCCAAGATGCATAGTCATTAGCTTTTACATAAGTAGACATGCGCATTTTCCATACAGATAGTTTGTTCCATCAAAGTATGGAGCTCGGTTAATAGCAATGTTGTTATCAGCCATTTGTAAAGATTATTCAAGTAAAATGTATGAACTCTGCTCTGATACCAATTGTTGGTCCCAAAAAGATAACCAAGAGGGGGGGTGAATTGGTTATAAAACTTATTTTTCAAGATTAAAAAAAAATTACACTACTTGGTTATAATGGATTTAAAACTTACTTGAAACAATAATCTAAACAAATTAAAGCTTTATGAAAATTCGGATAAAATTAAGACAACTCTTTCAAACTTGTAAACCTTCTGCCTAACTCTCTGAGTAAGAAAAATGTTAACAATTTACTCTCTGATTAACCTTCTGAGCAAATAACTATATATATAATGAACTTTCTGATTAACCTTCTGAGTAATCAAAACATAGATAAATAATACTCAAAATAAAAGAGATAAGGAGAAGAGATTGCAAATCGATGTATAGAGGTTCCGCCTTGTGCGTCAATCTCTCTTCCAGCTCCAAGCCAGGGTCCCGGTACTCCTCACCGGTGTGTTCCACTATCCAATCAAAATCAATGAAGTTACAAGAGTATTTGCCAATCCTTTGGCTACAATTCACTTAGCTTGATTCTCACACTCAATCAATCAACTAAGCCTACTTGTAACTCTCAACTACAAAGAGTAAAAACAAATCAAGAGGAATAAAAAATTTGAGTTTCCTCAATTTTTTGCACAGTGAACAGTATATATTTTGAACACTTTGATCTTTCTGAGTTATTTTTGTTGTTTCTGCGTTGTGTGTTGTTCTCAAGTAAAAATTGTTCTATCTCTACGTCGTTCCTTCTGCTATATTTATTTCAGATTGGTTCAACGGATGGAAGAAGAATTGGATCACTTCGTCCAAATTTCATGCGCGTAGAAGTCGTTCTTTCTTCCGCAATATCTGCTTCGATCTATCCTTTATTTGACTCAATTTGAATTCGTATATTTGAATCCATCTTCATAATCTAGTTTCTGATAATATCTTGCAACTGATAAGCTTATCTTCAACTTAAAAATCGGATTCAATCTCGTCTGTGTTGATCCACTGCATACAATTTCACTGCTCATGCTTATCCTTCTTTTCACGTGATCTGTTTTGGACATAAACCATGATTTTTCTATCCTTGTAAACTTCAAACAAACTTTCTCCTAAAATATAGTTTTCTTTAGATAAAATAAAAAATAAAAAATCAGTTTAAGTTTGTTGAAATGAACATTATCTTCTTGCAATAAAATATTTTTCGTGTTCCTTGTATCAAACTAAAATAAACCCTGTGGATTTAATCCAACTTTGTGGAACACATTAAGTATAAGATCCAATTTATACTTAACATTTGGAGCTAGGTCTTCAAAAACTGAATCGTGTTAAAAATACTTGCTTTTGTGTTATTCATGTTCCTTCTGAGTTTCCTTCTGAGTAGGAAAGTCAATACTGCATACCTTATATGTACCTTCTGAGTTACCTTCTGATTTATATGAATTTACTTAAAAAATGAATTCTCTATTACTAAAAACCATTGCTGCACATATCAACAAATTATATTAGTAACATGTAACTCCTTTTTGTTATCATCAAAATCATCTCTTGAGAGAAATCAACAACCTGAAGCTAAACCCATAAAAGAGTACATTTAGAGCCTTGGTGGGAAAGTTTCTAAGTTATGCAGTATCCCAAAGAGGACTCAAAGCAAACCCCAACAAAAGTAAAGAAATCCTAACAAAGAAGTGCAATAGCTCATGGGCAGAATAACCGTGCTGAGTAGATTTCTTCATAAAAGTGTGGACCGATGCTAAGAATTTTTCAAAATCTTGAAAAAACCGAACAATTTTAAGTGGATAGAAAAATCCTAGTAGGCCTTCAATGAGCTAAAGCAATACTTGGCCACACCACCAACGCTCAAGGTCCTGATTATAGGCAAGACCCTATACCTTTACCTCGCTGTAAGTGAAATAGCCATGAATTCCTTAAATTACATATTAATGTGTTATTGGAATGGTATATATATATGTGTGTGCTTAGTTAATATAATTAGTGAATGTGTTATTTTATATGTGTATAGTATTATGAAATTAATGTTATTGTTTGATATGTGTAAATGTGTATATAGTGTAATGAATATGTGTGTCTTTTTCAAATTAATATGCATGTGTTATGTTTAGAATCTAATCAAATTATTCTTGAATTTCTTAGAATTATGACAAAATTTTGGTAAACTTTAAAACCAATTTTTAAGCCTAAATACAACCCAAATGCATTAGAAATTTTCCCAAATTAATCCTAGAACAAATATACCCTTAATGGTAAGATTTGGATGACAAATGATTTTAATTGGACAAGTTAAGCCCTCCTTTTTAGCAGCCTCATTTTTCATACGAATTTTCACCTCTTTTCTTTCTTTCTTTCTTTCTTTTATCCTTTCTCATTCCAAAATCTTAAACCCTAAGCCAAGATTTATTACAAGCTTTAGGATTTGAACATCATTCCAAGCCAAGATTTAGTCATGTGAGTTTAATGCAAACTTCGTCTTTTATTTTATGTTCTATATTGTATTGTTTATAAATGTTAGAATAGAAATGATTTTGATGTGATAATTGGTGTGGGATTGATTTGGTGCATTGATGGTAGTTTGAATGAGATTATGTGGCTAATGGAGTGGTAGTATATATCTTATAGGAGTGTTGATGTGTGGGAATGAGTATTTTGGAAGATTGAAGATTGAGTAGTTGAGATGTGAATTTGAAGTGTAATTAGTGTTTGATGATTAGAAGTAGAATTCATGTTGTTAGGATAGTATTTAGATCATATAACAAGCTTTAGAAAGTTTGAATTTAGTTTGGAGAATTTTTGAAAAATAAACAAGTTGTAATAAAACAGGGGAAATCAAAAACATTTTGGTATAGGCTAAAATTTGAACGTACGCCGGTATCTGGAGTTTCTACGCCACTGGCCTATAGGCGGTGTTGGAAGCCCACAGAATCAAATTTCTTAAGGCCGATCGAACACCGCCGGCTTTTGCTGGAAAAGTCAGCTGGCGTTCATCCTTTCACATTGTACGCCGGCTACTGGGAATCAAAGCCGCCGGCGTATAGTGAGAGGCTGCCAGCGTATCTGTGTAAGCGGCCGATTTGCACCTCTCTGGACGTTTTGAAAAATTTTGGATTTGGATTCTACACTGGCTCAAAGCCACCGGCGTAGAATCAAGGCAGCCAGCGTACCCTTAAGCGCTGCCAGCGTTGGCAGTGTTGATTTTCATAGTGTTGAACACTGGCTCAAAGCCGCCGGCTTGAGTGTCGGCGTATCCCCTGCGCTTTTGAATTTTAAAAACTTTCTTCAAAATTTTTCAAAGTTTGATATATGATCAATTACGTATTTGTTAAGTGTTATATGATATAATAGGATGTTTAAATGCTTTATTATGACTTTGTATTAATTTATATGAATTTCTTTGATTTATTGTATTTTCAATTAGTTAATCAGTACTTAGGCTAAATGTGAAATTTAATATTGATTTAAACAGTGATAGATCCTCGCTCAGTCAATCCCGTTAATTCCCGAGCTATCTCAGATACGCAATAACTTGCTTGTTTCTTTGCTAGGATAGGCATCAAAATCAAGTTACCTTAAATTAAGAAAATCCTATTGATATATGAGTGTTGATTGTCATTGTTTGCCGTTGAATCTGGTTCGGAGAGCAATACCCTGCTCAGATTGGGGCAGGGTACTTTCTCGTTAATAGATAGAATTGTTTAGGAGATATGAGTATCCGAGCTGCTCATATCAACCCCCTGAGCGTCGTGATGCGTTACTCAGGATCCCCTAGTATTACAGGCTACGCCAGAAGGTGGGGCTGCCTAGTCTGTATGAACAGTAGGGACCACTCAGGGAGGCGGACGTAATACTAGATCCTTTTTGTCCGAAGTTTGAATACTCCCGTGTTGTTTTACTAACTAAAGACTTAATAATAAACAAGTGATTATTGCATAATGCATTTAGCATAAGAATGTGTGATCCACTTCGCATTTTGTATTCGTTACTTTTGTACTGGGCCTTTGGCTCATATTTTATCTATTTCAGGTGATGACTCCGATGAGTTCTATACGAGTATGGGGTACGGAACCGACTTTGAAGATTTTCTTGATGGGTTGGAGGATTAGAGATGACCATGGACTCAATGGACCCCTATGAATGTAATAGATTAGATGTGATTCTTTTTGGTTGATGATGTAATTATAGTGTTAGTTGAGTTGTGTTTTGAGGATTTTTGCTAAGGCTTGTAAAAAGCCTTTGGATGTAATATAATGTATATAGTATGTGTTTAGCTAGTTAAAAGTTAAGTTGTACTCCTTTGTAAAATGTGTTGGTAGTGTAGTAGTATAGTTTTGTTTAAGGTTAAAAAAAAAAAACTATGTCTCCTATTGTATAGTATCTTTATGGAATTAGATAAACAATTACTCAAACAAATCCTTCAGGCAACCTTACATATAATCTTAGGGGTTATATGTGGTTGGAGAACCGTTATCTCCTATTCCAAATATAGAGGTGATAGCGGGTCCTTACAGTAAGTGATCGAGCTCTGTCATTTGTGTCGATGGAAGCTGGGGGAAAGCAACACCAATCGATATACTACATCAGCCACATCCTCCAAGGTCCAGAGCTGAGGTACATAAAAGTAGAAAAGTTTGCCCTCGTAGTTGCGATATCCATATGTCGCATGCACCCGTATTTTCAGACACATTAGGCCGTTATCCTCACCAACATACTAATAAGGACAGTCCTCTAGAAGCCATGTTTCTTGAAGAATGATGAAGTACGCAATTGAGCTCAGCACATACGGAGTGCAATATCAACCTCGAGATGCCATCAAAGCATAAGTCTTGGTGGAGTTCATAGCTAAGTATATTGCCCCCTCCCTCCGAGAACCAGAGAACAAGGAAAACCCCTGTGGTCCCTCCACGTCGACAGTGCCTCTGAACAAGGGTGAAACGGAGCATGTATAGTCGTAAAGGGACCCTACGAAGTCAAGATTAGTTATGCATTGAGATTTAGATTCCCTGCGAGCAATAATGAAGCGGAATATGAGGCCCTGTTAACTAAACTCAGGCTCACTATAAGTATTGGGGTCAAAACAGGAGACCTCAATATCTTCTCTGACTCCCGGCTCATGGTCCAACAAGCCAAAGGCATGTATAAAGCCAAGAATGAAGAAATAACAGGATACCTAGAGGTAGTTCGATCTCTCACGAGAGACTTACCCTCATGGGACATAATCAAAATACCCAGAACTGACAATGTAGAAGCTGATAGACTTTCAAAACTTGCCTTCATGATAGCCCCTGACCTAGGGATAATTGAAGAAAAGATATTCTTCCAAAAAAATCTACAGCACTAAAAGCGCACGAGGTGCTGGACCTGTAGAGAGAAGCCTTGCTTTCGAGCTGGATGACATGATAGAGAAGTACCTCAGAGACAACACTCTTCCCTCTGATAGATTAGAAGCCAAAAAGTTAATTTACAGAATAACCAACTATACCATCATCACCGAAATCCTGTACAAAAGGGGTTTCAGATTTCCCCTTCTCCGATGTTTACAACCACAAGATGCACAGCGAGTTCTAAAAGAGCTCCATGTCGATAAATGTAGCAACCATGTTGAGAATGAGAATTGTGCGAGCTGGTTACGACTGGCCAACAATGAGGACTGATGCAAAAGAATTCATGCAACGGTGTGAACGCTACCAAAAGACTGCCATCATCAACTACACCCCAAGTGCCAATCTGCTCTACCTCACCAGCCCATGGCCATTTGCCATGTGGGGGCTAGACATACTCGGATCTTTTTCCTCATCCACAAGTCAAAGGAAGTTCATAATAATGGGATACGATTACTTTATAAAATGGGTGGAGGCTGAGGCAATAGCAAAAGTTACTGAAGTAAATGTTCAATGCTTCATCTACACCAACATCATCTCCAGGTTCGGAGTTCCATACTCCTTGATAATGGACAACGGGAGGCAATACAATTCCAAAAGGATTAAAGATTTCTGCACCAGATACAACATTACCCCATGTTGCACCTTTGTTGCATACCCCTAGGCTAACGGCCAGGTCAAACCCATCAACATAACCATCATGCAAAGTCTCAAGGCCAGGGTAGATCGACAAAGTGGCAAATAGACTGATGAGCTGCCTAGTATTTCATGGGGATACCGCACCACCCAACGCACCTCCATCAACAAAACCCCTTTTCGCCTCACCTTCGGCACTGAGGTTATTCTACCTATTGAATTATAACTACAAAACATTCGAGTACAATCCTATGATGAGTTTATCAGCAAGATTAGCATCCAAGCCAAACTTGATACCATAAAGGAAACTCGAGATATAGCAAGCAAGAGGATTACCACCTACCAACAAAGAGTAGCCCGATATTATGACAAGAAGGTCAAACATAAAGCCTTCCTCCTAGGAGATCTTGTCTGCCAAAAGCTGGAAGCAATGGGAGCGGAAGAAGCCCATGGAAAGCTCACCCCGAACTGAAAAGATCCAGTAAAGGTAAAAGAAGTCCTAGGAAATGGATCCTATAAGCTCGAAACACTAGATGGTGAGCTTATTCCAAGGACTTGGAACGCCAACAATCTAAGAAAGATCTTTAAATAGCCAAAGGTTAATTTATATGTAAAGTGTAAAAAGAAAGCAATTACAAATGAAATCAAGATTTTGCATTAAGAATGTGTTACATTGACCGATAGAAACTCAACAGAGATTTGGAAGAGGCTCACAAGTTTAAAGCGACCTCAAATCCCCTCGTAAGCTCTAGTAACTCCCTCCTAAGGGTACCTATCCCCCGCAAGCTTGGGTAACTCTCTCCTTAGGATAACTTCCCCCGTGAGCTTAGGTAAGTCCCTCTTAAAGGTAACTTCCCTCGTAAGCTCGAGTAACTTCCTCTCAAAGGTAACTCCCCTTGTGAGCTCGGATTAATGCAAACAAAAAAAAACATATATATATATATATACACACACACAACCAGCCATACAGGAAATCAAGCTTGCAAACAAGTGGCTAGTGAATTCATTGATTTGAAGAACATTATTATAGTAGTTTCGACTGGCATCCCGGCCAGGATAGTTTCTAAATGACCTTCTGACCGATAAACAAAAAGAAGAATTTCCATCGCTATGAACTTTTTTCGGCTGAACACAACTTTGAGCTAAAAGATTCCCACAAAGATATAAACCTCAAATTAGAAGAGATCTTCCAAATCCAGCCGACTACGATTCAAAAATGTAGGTTTGGGTTGAGCATGACTCCACATCCCTGATAACCAACTTGAGCTCATTCATCAACCTTTAGAACGACAATGAATCTCAGCTGGATAGAAGCTCAGCACAACTAGGAGAATAAGGATTTAAGTCCATTCCCCCATTAAGCCCACATCCAATAAGCCATTAGGAGATTGGGCTCAAAGGGGAAATCATTACCTCCCACATCCAAGAACCTCCATTTACCATTAAGGATGTCACAATAGAGTAATTGGAAATGAGGAGAAGAAGTTAAATGGCTCCTCTACAACAACCTCATCCTAGGTCGCCTGTTGAAAATGGGCCCCTATTCACGTGCAATGAGCTATCGTAGCCACCATGGCCTCCCCACCAAATAATAGCCAGTGGTAATTTAGTCCTAAGAATCACACAAGAGAACACGACCCAAACCAAACAGCCAAGGCATGGAAGGGAAGTAGAACTCGAGCAACATGCTCGATGCATTATGCAACTTTAGTGACCGATCCGCATGAACAGGGCCACAAGGCTTCCAACCCATCTAAACAAAGACAGCAAGACTCCCGTAATACCACAACATATGAAACCCCTAAAGGCTCGACCTATCAAGCCATTGAAGATCAATGAAGAGAACACTCATCATTCCCCACGTCTTCTCGAAGTGAACAACGAATGAACATCTTATGTCAATAAGAAAATAAAGATAAATCTGTGAAAAGATAACTCATAAAACAGCGATATTTGTAAGCTCAGAAAAATTCTAATAGACCCAACATTTGATGCCACCAAATCTTAAGAATCTCAAGTGCAACTCACCCTAACCGTTCGATCATACCTAGGGAATCCATGAGCATCAAAAAGGAAAGTTTCCTAACACGCACAACCTCTTCAGCAAAGCAACGTCATTAGCCTAGGAAAGTTGTACGTAAAAACCTATGATTAACCCGAGAACAACATGACAAAACCAAGGTAAAGCATCCTAATGAAAACAAGGTTGACATGATTGGCCTCGGATGATACAACAGTACGATAAAATTACAACTACCAAGCAAAAACATAATTAATGAGAGAAAGAAACAAATAATGCATTAACCAAAGAAAGGTACATCGGCCTACATTACAATGACTAGAAAATGAGCTAAAAGCACAACTCATAAAAAAAATATCTTAGAAAACAAAGATAAATCCTTAAGCTCCAAAATCAATCAGCATAGATGCCAAAAATTTCAACCTCCCTCTCAACGGGACCCCCTCCTTGAGAATCAACAACGATGGCAAAGGCTGCTGACATGAAGGTCTCATAGTCTGCACCATGGTTATAGAGACACCCACACCTTCGTCCTCTTGACCTCCAAGATTCACCCCACTCTAACTACTACCCTCTCCACCTACTATAGCAACTGTGGCCTCACTACCTCACTTAGATTCTTCCTCATCCTCCTCACCAGAATCTCCTTCGAAAACTACACCCAAACGAGCTACCAAAAACCAAGATATAAATCAGGATATCTCTCCCGAGGTTCTTCCTTATCAACTTCACAGTATCCTAGACGAGCTTAATATAGGTCTCCTTCTACTCCTGGATCTTGAAAAGGTCGCTCAAGATCCGCCTCTTGGTCACCCTAAAAATAAGTCAACCACTTTGAAAATCCACGACGCGACCCTATAATAACAATAAAAAATCAAAACCAAACCGAAGGATGAGCAACAATAGTAACTAATGCAACAAAAAAAAAAAAAACAAATGACCTTATCGATAATTTCTCCCGATCCAAGTTAGATGACCGCAAGCTCTCCATCAATTTCCCCTTCTCCAGGATAACAAGCTCCACTTCCTTTTTCTGCCTTGCCACTTCAAGTTTCGTCTAGCTTAACAAACGAGCAAATTTATCACGTTCCTCCCTTATACCTCTCCACTTCTCTTCGAATTTGCCCACCATTGCCTCTACGAAAGCTTTATTCCCTTCGCCTTGCCCACATCAGCTCGACTATGCATATTTTGTCCTCCACCTCCCTATGTAGGCTTTCATGCTCGGTAGTTAGAGCAATTGGCTCGCTCTTTAATTGCACTTCATTTTGCTTAACCGCAACAAGCTTTTTTTTCTAAGCTTACCCTTTGAGCGTCAAGCTCCTTTATGCTCTGCTCGAATTAATGACACATAAAAAAAAAAAAAAAAAAAAAAAAAATAGAGGAGAGAGAGAAAACACAACAGACTACCCTGTGATTCTCCTTCAACAGTCGAAATGCCTTAGTAGTTGTCACCAGAGCTAAGAAAAAAAAAACAGAGTTTTTTAAGCACAAAATAGCTCGGCTTACTCACGAACTCTACAAGCACAACAACCCCTTACCTCATAAGTCTTCCATGCTGAGAAATCTACAACCAGATCCACCAAGGAAAGTCCGCATAAAGGGCCCTCAACCTCTTCTTATCCTCGAGCCAACTAATCTCCTCAAAAAAAGACTAATCCATAGTCATGTCTCCATTTTAGGGCTTTCCCTTCAATAATATCAATCGGGCCACCAACAACACCTCTTTCAAGTTGACCTCCACAACCCCTAACTAGGGTCTGACCACCTGAGCTGTTGTTGCTACTCCTAGCAACCTCTTTAGACTACGTAGGAATAACACAAGCTTGGGCCAACATAGGGGATAGGTGAGCCGAATTGTGCTCTTCGTGAGATGGAGCCAAACACGGTAAGGCCACCAAAATGACATTATCTTCATCACCACCTACCTCGACAGCAACATCTCCAACTTCCACAATACCACGTCTAATGTTACCTGTAATACCACTAACCTCAGCAACAACATTCCCAACTTCAACACCCACACCCACACCCTTTGTCTCTGCCTATCCAAATTAATCATTGGAAGATTGAGTTCGGCAGTCTGATCCTCGACCTTGACAAGTCGCTTTTCACCACTTGCTTTCTTTGTTGAAGGCCTCTTCTGCTTCTTTGAATGACCCACAAGAACATCAGCTACGTTCTCCACAACCATCTCGGGCTCTATAAAAAAAAATAAATAATAAAAGAGGTCAGAATTACAATAAAAACACCTACCTAGCTGAGCTTAATAGCTTGAACCCTTCAACCACACAAAATGCCTTCTCCCTATAACTTGACTCAACAAGTGATTTATATGTGTGTGTGTGTGTTGTGCTCTCAGGGTACCCTCCAACTCTACCAACCCACTAGCGTCATGCGCCATTAACATCAGAGGTTTCACATGATGGATGGACTCACACCACTCAACCTAGAAGTTAAAACCTTGTCGCACGTTTTCCTTTAGCCTGACTACCCAAAACTCGTGCTTCTAATCAAAGACATTTAAGCTTATAAGCCCGATGAGAAGCTAGGGACACTTAGCCTGCTTGGCGAAATACCACCACCCCTCTGGTGATTTTTTATAAAGAAAAAATTGTTGAAACATGACCAAGGTGGGCTACACCATGATATTGAGGCAGATTGCCTCAAAGGCTATCAATATTCTCCAGACGTTTAGCAACAACTAAGTCAGGCACAACCAATGATAATTAAAAAATTCCTTTTGAAAAGGAGAAAAAGGCATCCTTAGCCCAAATTCAAATGCCTTCTTGTATGAGGCAAACTGCTGACCACTAAGGAGGCATACCCAATCTGTTTTCTGGGCATCTCAATCTCCCATTCCTACGGAGCATCTTATATCTCCCGTTCAAATATAGTTACAAGCTCCTTCCTAGATAGCTTATAATGGATCCCATTGGGACAACCACCTTGGGGTGCCTCCGAATACAAAGGGTCGACGATCGCCTTCTCAAGGTCATCAAAAGGATATATATCCATGGGACGTCAATGGACATCACTAGCTAACTCAGCGTAGGAATGTGTGCCTGAAGCACCCGGACTCCTCACCATCGACGTCAAGACTCCGCCAAACCTATCCTTACGATCGCCAATGGAAGCCGAGCCTTCACTCTCTTATCTAATCCTATCACTCGATTGTGAACCCCCCAACCTTGACATCATATCTCCGTCATCTCTCTTCACCTCATTGATGAGTCGTTGAACCCTGCTGACCGAGTCATGAAAAAAGGATTGACTAGCAAAAGTACCTGAGTTCGACATTGCTGAAATAATTGGAGAACGCTTGGAAGCTAAACACAATGAAGGTGTTTGGTAAGTCTCTCAACGAAATGTGGAAAATGATGTGTAGAAATCTTTGTGAAAGACTAGAATTTATAAAAGAGTGAAGGAAGCGCAGAAGCCCCAACCCCTTGAGACGTATAAGTAGGCCTCAGAGTCCTAACGTTACGACCAATAACCGTAGCTGTCAGGCCTAGATATAATTATTGCTAGGACCTTTCAAATCCAGGACCCTTAAAAAAAACCATACTTCCTTGAATATAGTGAAGTGTATTGAGTACAACACCTAACAAGAAATCCAACAGTCCTCACCGAAAAATATCCCTAAATAAGAAGGGAAATGGGGGGAAGTTGGGGGAAGGAGGGGGCAAATGTTGACATTAGAATATAGTCCTCTGCCCACTCAGTCCCCTAGGCTTTAAAACCCTTACAACCACTTTAGGCCCAAGAAGCCAACTACTCTTGATATCCAGCCCTCAAAAGCTCCCAAAAGGTAAAAGAGAACGACTCCCTCGTTGTGTGCTATGACTTGAGACCTCCTCTCAAGTCTTCATCTCAAAAAGGCCCATCGAGTTAACAAGCTCAATTAATCTACTAACTCGGCCTCAATCTAGCTCGACCTCAAGCCTTCACCTTCTCTAGCCAAAATGTGTGTCCTAGTCACATCTCATGACCAGGAGGATACCAATAGCTTGGCCATACTCCAAGAAGTCACGACTCCTCAGCTCGGGTATCGTCACCACACTAAGTACCAGGTCTCGTACGACCTATCTTGGTATGATCCTAAAACCCTATAAATACCCTATTTGCCTGAGGACAAGGCAAAAAGGGGTACTGACACAAAAAACCAGTCATATATTTTTTAGCATAAACTCTACTTCTACTTGCAGACTGACTTAACATCGGAGTACTTACACCAAGTAACCCCCGACACCCCTCTAACCTATCTTTCGTGTTTGCAGGAGGTATCTTTATCGATCCAAATGCAGCTCGTGCAACAACCATAAACTAACCCTATATGGCTATTCAAATCAATAAGAATGGGTAAGTAAAACAAAAGTAAGACCTACAAACCCAAATATCTCAAAAAAGTGAATCTGGAAAGATTTTGCAAGTAAATCTTCTAGATGAAGAAACTTCCTATAACTAACATGCCAATTAAAGATACTTGAAAGGTCAACTCACTTGCCAAATAAGACAAGGGCGGCCTATGCAAATAAGTAAGAGAACGATAAGTTGTAACTAAGTTGCTACTAAATTAAGCAGTTTGACTTAACCGCGCAAGGCTTATATTAAGTCTACTTAAGGTCAGCTTTGGACTAAAGGGGTCGGCTTGTGGTCCAATAGTTCAATCTTAGGTTCATTAGGTTAGTCCATAGCATCAAAATGTCGACCTTGGCATAAGGAGCCTAAAACCAAAATTGTCTATCAACAAATATTTGATGTAATAATATTATATATATATATATAATGTTATAAAACTATTATATATAATATTACAAATATAATATCATAGCATATATATCTATATAAAAGTTTTGATACTAACATGCTTATACATACTATAATACAGTATAAACAAATATTTATATGTAACATATGATATGTATATATGTATAACATATATAATTTTATATGTTAAACGTATATAGCACCTAAGATAAACATAGGAGAGGGGTGGATTATGTTTACAATTAATCTATCCATTTTTGCAAAACTAAAGCCTATAAGATGCAAATTAACACATTGCACAAAGTATGAATAGTGTAAAGTAAATAATAATTAAAAAGAGAAGGGATAGAGAAGATATCATCGGATTTTAACGTGAAGTTCTATCTACCCCTCCACTGTCCACACTAACATCTCCCTCAATGGAAGGCTTCACGCACTTTATTTACTAGAAATAAATCAATACTCTTAAGGAGCCACACATAATAAAACACAAGCACACAGCAACTTACATGAGTTATGACTTTACAATAAACATCCTATAACTCTAAACCTATAACTCTAAACATAACTTGGTACCCTTAAATTCCCACAATAATTTACTTTAACAGATCTAAGGTAGTTTCTTACAAAGTGTTTCCAAATAAAGAAACAATGGAACTACTCATAAGTGAATTTTTTTTTTGAACATACTCATAAGTGATTTAAAAGCAAGTTAATGTGCTCAACTTCCTCGTCAAATCTGCCGAAGATGCTCGTTATAAGCTCTTCAATAATATGGTAGTTGATCCAAAACTCCTAAAGAAATATCTCGCATTAAATACACTTCAACGGCTAGTAAAAATACAACAAGTCTAGAATTTCTCAAAACTGATCTAGACTACTTTGAGTGTTCTCTACAAGGTAGACATTCTGTGCTAAAAAAAGGTCTAAACCTTTTGCAAAAGGTTTAGACTCCTTGCAAACTCCTTGCCAAGAGGTCTGACTTATTGCGCTAGGTCTAAACCTATTGTGCCAGCCTACACAAAAACAAGGTTAAGGAGTTTTATGTAGGTTTGGATCGCTTCAAATTAATCCAAACCACTATGCAAATATGATCATATCACATTACACATAAAGTTTGTAATTAAGTGTAACTTAACCCAAATAAATGAATAGTTGTATAATATATTTTCTCATCAAAATTCACATCGAGCCTACCGATTCGACAGTAATTACATTTAACACTAATTATATAATGTCACAATATAATAATGGAAAAGTTGTGTGAGTGAACATAGTAAGTTACAAAGTCCCTTTATTTTTGCAAAGATAAAATTGAAATAATACTATTATAATAGAGTTATTTAAAAGGAAAAGAAAAAGGAAAAGATAGGAAAGAAGAATTTTAAAAAGAATGACTATGAGACATTTTAAGATTGTTTTTTTCTTTTAATTTTATTCTATTCACCAACCATAAAATCTAACCACACATGATATCTTATGGAATAGGGGTACAACACTCATTCAATGGTTTCTCGTGGAATAGAATGGTAATTCCACAAAATTAAACATGGTGAATTTTTTTTACCCTTCTTTATAAAGTGTTAAATCAATTTGCAGAAAAGGTAATAAATTGCTATTTTGAACTCTTGAGGCTATGGTCCGTAGCACTGACTTGACAGGATCCGTAAAAATTTTGCTAAATTCTAAAATAGAGATGAACCAATATTCCTTTGGTCTCTATTAAATGCCCCACTGCAAGGCTATATATACACAAATACATATGGTGTTGATGAAGTAGCCTAGCTTTAGTAAAATGTCCTAATCAAACGCACCCATTGAAGGCAAATATGAAATTCAAGGACTTCCTAACATCACAGCCTGTCCACGTTAGCCCTCTTCTCAACTAACCCCTGCCGTGACGTGAACCGACCGAAAAGAAAATGGCAGGACGCTTTTGGCCTTCTCTCTAAATGCCTTTTTTATTACTCCGGGAAGCTTCCGGAAAATCAACGCATATGGGTCGATGAAGGTTTTTTTGTTTTTTTGCTTCTCAGTAATTAAATAATTATCAGGCTCAGTAATTAAATAATTATCAGGATCAGTAAATCCATCGAAAACACCAAACGTTATAAATTGACACTTGTTTGACTTGTTATCTTCGTGAAAATTATGATTTTATCATTTATGAAAATATATATAGCCAGTAAAATCGAAAGAGA
This sequence comes from Combretum micranthum, assembly GCA_024138025.1. Taxonomy (NCBI): domain Eukaryota; kingdom Viridiplantae; phylum Streptophyta; class Magnoliopsida; order Myrtales; family Combretaceae; genus Combretum; species Combretum micranthum. Next base: position 234,775 of record JAMXBD010001737.1, on the reverse strand, counting down.
TCGTATAAAATCAATAAAATTATAAACTTATAGAATCGTAAACTTATAAACTCATATATCTAAATTCATAATTTGACATAAAATCTGTACTTAATCAATTTTGAATCAATTTCAATTAAAAAAATATATAAAATTATAAACTCCTAGAAATGCATATTTTACTCGTAATTTTAACAATCATACTTGTTATTATTTATTTGATTATCAGTTCTACAATTGCGGGAAATCATCTGTATTTATTTAGTCTTTTATTTAACTTGACAACTCTCTTTTGATCTCCAACATATATATTTTCCCTTCGGCTAATTCGGTCATCAACATTTATATATATATGATTTGTTCCCACCCCCATTAAGAGTTCCAATCATCCTCAATATATGCTAACTTCTAGTTAGTTTTAAAGGAGGTCGGGTTAGAGTTTATGCAATTTTTTAAATCCCTTTTTCTCATTCTTATTATATTCTAAAACTACCATGCTCCCAATCTGAGCAGGGTTACCGCTCTCCAAACCAAATTCAACGGTATAAAAGATACACAACAGAAAATTATTAAATTTCCTAATTTAGAGTAACTTTAAATAATACTTATCCTAGCAAAGAAACAAGCAAGTTACCACGTACCTATATTAGCTCGGGAACTAATGGGATTGGCCGAGCGAGGATCTATCACTATACAAGATAATATTGAATTTTCCACTTAGTTCAAGCACTAATTAACTAGTTTCAAATATAATTAATGAAAGAAATTCAAATAGATTATTACAAAGTCATGACATAGCGTTTAAACATCATATCATATCATTCAATACTCAACAAATATTCAATTGACCATATATCAAGCTTTGGAAAATATTAGAGAAAGTTTTTGAAAATGAGAACTGCAGGAGACACGCTGGCCTTCAACGCTGGCGGCGTTGAACTGATGCACAATGTATTAAAATTCAACACTTGCCATCACTGGCAGCGTTCTAGGATATGCTGGCAGCCTTCAGCCAGTGTAGACTACAACTCCAAATTTCTAAAATTTTCTGAGAGTTCTACGCCGGCAGCCTTCAGCCGCGTATCTATGTACGCCGATAGGATGGGATACTACGCCAGCGGCTTTAAGCCCAGTGTTAAAAATTATGATTCTATTCGCATTCCACACCACCTCTAAGCCGGCGGCGTTGGAACCCTAATAGCCGACGTACGCTTTGAAAAATCAACACTGGCTAATTTTCCTTACGAAAGCCGGCAGCGTTTTAAGCGACTTTAAGAAAATAGGTTTTGATCACCTTCAACACCGCCTCTATGCTGGCGACGTTAAAGTACCAAATGCCGCCGCACACTCAAAAACAGACCTATTCGAAAATGTTTTACTTCCCCTATTTTCTTTACAACATCTACTCATTTCAAAAATCCTCCAAACTTATTCTAAGCTTCCCAAAACTTGTTATATGTTATAAACACCATTCAAACAACACAAGCTCCACTTCTAACCATCAAACACCCAACTACATATCAAACACTAATTACACTTCAACTACTCAACTTAACTTCACTACTCACCAACACTTCTTACAACTTCCCTAACACTCATCCAAATTCACAAAATAACAAAACTCAACCTAACATATATCAATGCATAAAATCAATCAACTCAAATAATATTAACTCATCTATCATAAGTTTTACATTTAAAACACAAGAAAGGAAATAGAACAAAGAGATTATGTTTGCATTAACTTACATGAAAAGGCTTTCGCTTGGTGAGATTGTTGATTCCAAAAGCTTGATTTTGGTTTTTGGTTTAGGGCTTATGAATTAAAGAAAAAGGAAAAGAGAAAGAAAAGAAATGTGGGAAATTCGTATGAAAAAATGGGGCTGCCAAAAGAGACCTTATTTGATTAAATTTGGGACTCAAATTTATCCTATGTTTGACTTTTGAGACATATTTGATTTAGGCTTAATTTGGCTTAATTTGAAATGCATTTCGGTTTAATTTGGGCTTGAAAAATAGACTTAAACTTTGTAAAATTCTGTCAATAATTTCTTAAGCAATTTAAAAGTTATTTTAATAATTCTAAACATAACACATACATATTAATTCATGAAAGACACAAACATTTATTATACCATGCACGCATTAATAAGCATAAAACAGTAACATTAAATTCATTGCACATACACACATACAAAATGACACATATTCAACACATGTACTAATTATGTTGTTCATACACATATATCTCATTTCAAAATCATATATAATTTCAATAACACATTTATAAAATATAAATTGGAAATGTATGGCTATTTCAATACCCCAGCTAGTTAGCTACATATATTTCATGATCTTTTTTTTGTCAAAAGCAAAACTTATATAGATATTAACTTTATATTTTTTTTTAAATATTATTAATGATCACAAAAAATCTAATTAGGTATTAAATTAACTTCTATAAAATCTAGGTAATTAATTGCATTAATCCTAACATTTACTCTATATTAGTTTAACAAGGGATCTTTAATTAATTGAACATGCAAAGACATAAGTTTAATAAGCCCAAAATTTGAGTTTAAATTTAAAGGGGTTGATGATCTTATAGCCTGATAACATTAAAACTTGCTTTTGAAATTTGATGAATTAGGTTCAAGTTGTAATACCAATATATATATATAATATATATTATATATATTAAAGTGAATATTTTAAATTAAAAATTTAATATTATTTTTATAATGAAGTATCTATTAAAGGAAACCTAGCTATTTGAACCAAATTCGATTACCTCAAGTATTGTTTTAAATAAAGCGTGATTATTATGAATTGAAAAAGAAATCGTAACATTTATTATACACTAGAGAATCATCATAATGTGAACATTGCTAAAAGATTCTTATATAACGCTTAATATGTTAAGTTCGTCTTAAGTGATTTTTGAGAGAGTTGATAAATATGTATATACACATATATATAGCATCTGTATTTTCATGATATTAATTATTGAATTATGATTGTTTTTTTCATCCTTATAGCAAACCGCCAAATCACATACATTATCTTTGGAAATCTTACAGCCAAATTAACATATTTGTACACTTCTTGATACAGGTTCTTGGAGAAAAACACAAGTATCATTTTACCGAATTCAAAAGCTTTTAAATAAGATGTGTGTGAGTTTGAGGTTATGTGGAGTGAATAAGTGTCTTGTTCATGTAGCAATTGTTTAAATGAAAATAATATAGTAAATTACATCAAAAGTAATCAATATTTGGTAGTAAGTTCATTTAAGATATCAACATTTAAGGATAAATTTATTTTTTTTTTTATAAAGTGAGTCAAATAAGGTATCAATAGTTGACTATTAATAGAAAACTAATGCAAAGTTAATACCTCAAACAATTTCAAGATACATTTTGCAAAACATTTATATTTCTTTTAATTACTCAAAACTTTGATACCTTAAATAAATTTACCCTCAAATCCTGATACTTTTTGATGCAATTTATTAGAAAACAATATAAATAAGTGAATTATAAATGGTAAAAGCACAATTTATCATAATTTTTACAAGTTTAAAAGATGTATATTTTAGAAGTTATAAAATAACTAAAACACATATTTTCAATACTTTTAATTGCTCGTTCATTTTGGTGTAATGGGTGATTTCATTACAATTTTTTTTCCTTAGAAAGGCAATTGACTGTAGTAATGATTTGATAAGGAATTTTTATTACACAAATATTGAATAATCTTTTATTATTCAAATTTATAAATAATACTTTAAATTGAAATTAATTTTTCTTTAAAATATCATTACTTAAATAAAAAATTAATAAATAGAAATCTAATTACATTTATATTCTATTTCTCAATAATAATAATTATATTATAGTTTTATTATTTAGTAAAATAAGTAAGAGAGTGAATGTGAAAAATCCATTAATCCGATAGCCTGGCATCTCAGCCGAATGTGATTGTGAAATTGAAAATATTAATATATATCAATAACTAATGTGGTTTTGTTATCTACTAATTAAGAAATGTTCAAAGTTTGCTAATGACACATTGGGCAATCATTGATTTGACGTACTACCTGATGGCCAAAATTGTAATTCCATGCCCCCACTTATAGCTTTCAAAGTTCCATACAAAATTTTTTATATTGCATATCGTTGTCGCGGCCTTTTCATTGGCATAATTGGAGAAAGAACTAAAAAAAATGTTAATGTAGGTGGGATTGATTAATGGAGGACAACTAGCACGTTCACTTGAAGTGAGCAAATCAAAAGTTTATCTATATGTCTTTGCGTTCGTTGGCAACCCATGGTCGTCCATAGATAATTTATAAACGTTACAACATTATTTTAGTTGGAAATGTGCGAGAAAAGCTGGCGAAAGCTGGCATCGTAGGTTCTCTTTCAGCCAATGTGCATTAGGTTTGTATCACTTATGTAGGCTTTTTATTTCACTGATTACTACTATTTAACTAGAGCAAAGTGCCGTTGAGGTCTGAATAGGACACCGCCCCAACTTAGTAATTTTATCACTTAGTTGCATCACCCATAATCTTCCAACTAGGATGAATTAGATTCAAATCCCTTATCTCCAATGAAATAATAAAAAAAAATGTTTAATTTGATTTATATAATTTTCTATTAAAAGGATTTTTTCACTTTTCAACACATGGACTAGTTTTTATCTTTTTAATCCTTCTCATATCCTCTAAATTTTTATAATTTTAAATTGTTAATATTATAATTGATGTTAGATGTGGTAGCATTAGAATATAAATGAATAAACATCCTTATGTTGTACTTTAATTTTAATATAAATATATGTATATGTGTAATTTTTGTTCACCTTAGAAATTTGATGGTGAAATATTGGGCTAGCAAAGCCTTCCTGAAAAGTAGGGACAGACGCAGGATTTAAAGGGAGGATGGAGCCAACATTAATATAATCATAACTACATCCATATTATTATATATATGAAGAATAAAAAGATTACACATACAATTATCGAATAAAAAATCGTCAAAGTTTAACTCACTAGTCTTTTTTGTGGTGAAATTCATCTATCATGGAATCTATATCAATGTTTTCAACAATGCTTCTTTTATATAAATCAAAAGATGGAAAATTATATGGTTCTGTCACTATCTAACGGCTCATACCATACCCAATCATGATTGAATCACTAAAATAATTAATATTTTAATTATTATATTTATTTTAACGATTAAATGATTGACTGGATGGTCCTATCGATGAGATCATAAAAGCTCTCTCAAAGATAATTAGTTAGAAATTGATCGTCCATCTTATTCTATAGTCTATTTTACGATATTCATGGCATAAATGTTTTTTCGATACTAAAAGTCTTAAAATATTTTATTGTGCTTCTATATGTAATTTAGAGAAAGAGAGACTAGAAAAGAGAAAAATAAATATAAAAGCTTAATGGTTTTGTTTTCCTCGAGCATATCATTGATGTTGTCACGCCCTTATGGTACCCTATTAGTAATATACAAGCCACACTTGTATACTATTACTAGTTAACCATTAGAGAATAACATATTTTCAAACATCAGGATCTTTTAGTTGCATCGATAAGAAATGATAAACACATATAAGATATAAATTAGTAAATATCTATCATTACAAGTAGTGAATATTATGAAGATATTACAAACCATGATTCTATTCTAATAATCTCCAAATACATGACTAATAATTCAAATACTAAATATCTTATGACTAGAAATAAAAATAGATAACATAACCTGAAGATCCCATGTTCTTCTAGCTTCTAATTTCTTACCAGAGCCATACTCCTAGAAGTAACCAGCCAAGGTCATAGAGTTAACCTGAAAGGTCTTTAGGAGTGTGAGTGAAACTATGAGCTTAGTGAACAACCAAATATTACACATTAAGCAAATTTATTAACAAATCATATGTAATGTAACAGTCAAGCATATGCACAAATACAAGCTTAGATGGTCCAGAATTAAACAGGAAAAAGATTTACACCCTCTTTTTAGGATTGAAGAATAATTACTTTTATGACCCACCTATCCAAGAGAGATTAAGTATACAAGAAAATCAACGATTTCTCGTCTTAGGGTTATCACTTTTAACTTAATAGCATTTTTACTAACCATTTCCTACATCAATCCTTAGAAACTCCCTAAGTATTAATCATTTCAAAGCAATAATATAGGCGACGTTCTTCGTTGTCACTTAGTTCCCGTAAAACTGACGGAATAAAAAAAAAAACTTTGGAAGAATTAACACTTTAGAAAAACCAAGCATTAATAGAGAATAAAATATTAGTACGCAGCAGGCTACCACCCTCTTTGAATATGCAATAATGCAGTGCGTGCAATGCATGACCATGTTATTTAGTAAGCCAATAATTCTTATTCAGGTATACGGTGATCATACATTACACACATTAATCAACATGCTATTCCAAATCATTAAACAATTGTCTTATTACTTTCATTAAAAATTGGCATCACAAGCAACCAAGTCAATTCATAAATGATTCTCATCATGCTTTTCACAACAACTGTATTATTATCTTTGCATTACAAGTGCCACTAATTACAAGCACAAACAGTATAATAGATCTAAGTTACTCACCTGCTCATTTTAGCTAATCGTAATAGTCCACAAGGAAATCCTCAAGGGTATCAAGGCCACCTATTGAGATGAATAAAATATTCATCAATAAGACATAAATTTTATATCTAACTCCTATGGGTGTCTAAGTGTCCTATATTGGTATTTGATTTTATTCCTATTACTTGTGTTGACCTTTTAGTGGTCTTATGGTAACAATTATTATGTAATATTTTATTTTCATTTTGCTTTTCTTGATCATATTTGATATTTATATTTTTTTTATGGGTAGTTGTAGAGTTTGTATTCAATAGATCAATATTTTATCATTACTATTATTATTACTTTTATATCGTTCCTTAGTTTACCTACTATGGTAACTAATACATATTTTATATCATTTAGTTTCGTCGTATTTCTCTTGATTTTTGCTCATGTCATTATCTTTTATTTATGGGTATTACATTATCTTTAATTCTAGCAAATCATTTTCAATTGTTAATTTTTCATTAATTTCCTTCAATTCATTATTTTTGCTTTTCAACTTTTTACACTTACTATTCATCTTTTCATTTTCTAGTTTCAATATATTTATTTCATCTTGCAAATCATTTTTTTTTATTAATCTCTCATCTCACGCTTAACTCGAAAATTTTCTAGCTCTTCTCCTACTTCCATCATTAAAGATTTAAGTGTTTTGTTCTTTTTTTCTACTTTTCTAACTTACAACATACTTTATCATACATAGTGCACAACTCAGCATAAGAAGGAGAAGAGGGGGAATTTACCTCATCGTCTAGTGTCATGAAACACACATTCTCATCTAAGTCACTTGAGTCATCATCACTTTAAGTGGTGATAAGTGTTTCTTTTCTAAGTTCCCTTGAAGCCTTCTTGAATAGTGGACAGTATTGTTAGATATTTCCCGACTTTCAATATTTATAGCATGTTATCACATTCTTCCTTTTATGTCTTGATGAGCTGCTATCATCATCCATTCTCTTTATCTTATTATTGGGTTTCATTAACTTTTTAAGCTTCTTAGCCATCAAAGCACGTTCTTCATTTCTCTCATCATCATCATCATCGCTAGAATCTTGACCTGTGGCTTTTAAGGCAATAGCCTTCTTGTTAGATTCCTCTCCTTACTTTTGGATGAGTGCATGCATTTTGATCGCTCCAAAGAGTCTTCCTTACTTATAGCACTTAAGTCTTGTGCTTCTTTTGTGGCAGTTTTTTTGGCTTCCTAATCCTTAGGTAGTAACCTGAAAAGTTTAGAATTTATTTCTAAATTAAAAAAAAATTCTTTCCAAGTACACTCAAGGGGTTTATGATATTAATGAATCTATCATGTGTTTCATTTATAGATTCATTAGGAAGCATTTTGAAAATTTCAAATTGTCCACATAAAAGACTTATTTTTGTATCTCAAACTCTAGAAGTTCCTTCATAAGTCTTTCCAATTCATCACATATTTCTTTAGCAAAATTACATGCACTTATTCTATTGAAATCGCTTTCATTCACACCATAATGCAAATTATTCATAGCAATTTCATCTAAATCTAATTTTTTTCTAATCTTCTTCGTTATGGTATTTTTCTTCTTTTTTCGTTCTACTTTTAAAGGTCAATTTTCTATAACATATTAAATTAATCTATTTTGGGATTTTAAAAAATTTTCAATATGCACTTCCAATATGGGTCCCCACTAAGAAGCAGCAGTCTATTTATAACTTGCCCCTTCTAGAAACCCTAGTGCATTAGATGTCATGATCTTTACCCTATATACGATTAAGCACAGAATAAATAGAGATCAAGCTCATATACCAAATGAAAACGTGAAAATGCAAGGTAAAACACTCAAGAGGTGGGTGAATTGAGTATTAACCCTAAAAACTCAAACAAATAATTTTTAAAACAGCAACGGATAAGACAACAATAGATTTTAATATGAAATATATAAGAGATATGGATAGAAAAAATTAATTCAGATTTAACGTAGAGTTCAGCCCATTGCCTACTCTCCAAGATCCACCAATACCTCCAATCAAGAACTTCACCATCAGTACATTAATCACTAAATAATCACACTCAAGATGAGTAATACACCACTTTTACAATACGCAAGAAATAAAATATTTTTGTCTCTCTCTAGATACTATCTAATAAATAGTAAATACAAGAACAGAGCACTAGAATATTTTTTTCTCTCTCTTTTTTGGGATATACAAATTAATGAATAAGAGTAAAGCTCTTTTGCACTTCTCTTATATTGAATCTCTCAAGGATAGAATATACCTTCAAAAAATCAAATGACAGGTAGAGATAATATCTTTAAGTCGCCAAGCATTAAATGCGCTTCAATGGCTCTTTTTGCCTCCTTGGCTCCAGCATTTAAACTATCGCATTAGCTTTAGTATTTAAACTATGATGCCCTAAAGACTTGTTGAGCCTCAAAGTGTCGCACCTCATTTTTGCCCCCGACGATTCTTTACTCACTAGGACTCCATTGAGACTTGAATTCAAACGTGTTGCGCCTTAAGAGTTGTTATGCCTCAATGTGTTGCGCCTCAAATTTATTGAACTCGTTGCACCCTAAACAATGGACTCGTTGAGCCCTTGATGAACTCTTCGCCAAGGCTATGCATTTTTGGAACTTGTCAAGTTTTGGTCTTGAGTTTGTTATGCCTTGATAAATGAAGTTGTCTAGCTCTCAGCTTGATCCTCGACTGATACTATTCATCACTAATTTTGTTTCTGCTAAAAACCTACAGAAACTCCACAAATATGCACAATATACACATATATATTTTAACATATTATATGACTAATTAAGTGCAATTTACTATAGTTGAATAGTTAATTGTGCATCATATTATCTCATCAAAATCTACATTAAACATACAAGTTCAACAACATACATATGTGACACAATTATTAAATAAATGGAAAAATTTTATCAAATCAGTATCAAAATAAATATTCAAGCATACAAATTAGCTCATAACATATATATAATATTAAACTCAAATCAACAAATTCAAGATCAAATCATTTAAAAATTAACTTACTAGAATGCAAGGAAATTTGCAAATCTAGCTTTTAATCTCCTTTCTACAACTACAAGTATAAAGAAGCTTTTAATACTAGCCCCCCTAACTTCAACCTTTTTTTTTCTTGAAAAAGAAATCACCTAAGAGTCAAATTTAAAATAGAGATTAGATTTGGTATTGAATAAGTAAAGAAACAGGTTTAAGAATTAGTTTACCTAATTAATGCTCACTTGGTAGGATTTTTCTTTTGATGGATTTGTAAAGCTTAAAAGAAGATGCTTTGTTTGTAGAAAAAGAAAGATTGGGAAAAGAACTTTTTTTTTTGAAAGAAAAATAGAAAAATAAGAAGAGAAGAATCCTTGACGTGATAAAGGAATTTTAGAAGCTTTAGCATGTAAGATTTGGTGGGATTTTGTAAGATCTTAAGCTTGAGATGACTTTAAGATCCATAAGTGTGTAAGGGGGTGAAACACGCATCTACCATCCTTAGAAAAAAAAAATTAAACAAATACAATTTAAACAAAAATAATGACCTAAATATTATTGCTATATTACATCTTAGATATGAGATACATAATTTTACATGTATATCTCATATTTAAGATGTGATACAGCGATTCAACCAAATTATGTATCGCATCTTGCACTAGCGATATACATGTCTATCACATGTTACAAAAGTGATACATGTGTATATCGCCTATGCAAGATATGATGCATAAGTATATCACCTGTTAAATATGCGATACAAAAAAAAAAAATTCATTACCTCATCTTGGACATGTGATACAGTGATGGTAGTTGGTTAATTAATTTTTTCTAAACTGTATTTGTGTAATATTTTTCAAATTGATGGTAAACAAGAATTAAGGTTTATTTGGTTAATGCTTTTTGGCAGATACAAACATTTTTTTAAAAACATTTTTCTAACAAATTATTTATCAAGAAATAGATATAGATAAAAAAAAAAAGTTGGCAGTTCTCATGAAAAGATAAAAATATAGATACAAATCGGACATATTTACACATATTATTTTGATACTGATACAAATACAGATGAAAAACAGACCATCCAAACAGACTCTATTCTTTATGCAAGGCATTAAAGAGAAATCTTATATTAGATATGATGTCATTTATAGAGAGAAATTTAATGCCTTCTTGTAGGAGTTAATTTTTTTATGGAACTAAAAAGAAAATGAGGGAATTTAGATGGCTTCTTGTGGCGGTTACTTTAAAGCTAAGGAGATTGGTTAAGGTGTAATTAAAATAGGATTTGAATTTAGCCAAATTAATTTAGTAATTTAGCTTTGCTATTTAACTAGTTTGCAATTAATATTTAATTTGAATTTAGGAGTTTAGGGGTTTAGGAATTGATATATGAAATTAAAAATTGAATTTAAATTTATGGGAAATTAGATATTGAAGTTTACATTAAAATAGCTAAATTTGGTATTTACGTGCTATAAGTAATTGAGTTTGAGAATTTAGGCTCAAGTTGATATTGATAGTAATTGAGTAACTTGATAGGTGAGATAGTGTTTAAATCTCTAATTTCAATTAAACTCAATTACTAATTCAATTATGCCAAATTATTTAACTATACTCTATAGTTTAAATTTAGGTTCAAAATAACCCATATTTTTATACTATCTAATTATTATATTCTTAAATTAACTTAGTAAAGTTGGGGATATTGCAATTTTACCACAGTTTGATGTAGTGATTTTATTTTTACAAAAATACTAAAAATTATATAAGTTACTTCAACAATTGCCCTATTTGGACGGAAATCATATCGAATTTTGAGATATTTAAAGATGTGGTTTCTAGTTCAATCTTTTTGTTTATAACATGCCCATATTTGAATTTAATTAAGGTAAAAGAAAACTTTTGAGAGATTGGAAGTTTAGTATTATTTATTAAAATTGTTTTTAGAAAAATGGCAGTTTTTTTTTATTTATTGAATCGATCAATTTTTGATGAATTTTCTTAATGAATCTGATATATTATGATTATTGGACTGAAGCGCAATTACGTTGCAAAAAATAAGTGAAATTAAGCTTGCATATAGATCTAATTATTCGTGTAATTAATCATAATTTCGAGGCTAAATCCTTCTTCAGCAAATATAAACGATGAGCCCATTTAGTATTTATAATTGGGGAAATTTTATAGTCCCGTCATTAATTTTGATGGAACCTGTTTCATCACTATCCAATAGTGTAATACCCCTCAAATATAAATTGTGGAACTCTAATCATAGAGGCGTTTTTTCGATGTAATGGCTTGGAGTTTGTCAAAACTCCAAGTTAAGTGTACTCTGGGCAGAGCAATCCAAAGATGGGTGACTACCGAAAGCGCTGACACCAAAAGAATAAAACCGTGCAACGTGTGGCCAAAGAAGATAATACCTTGATGGGTAAAGTTTTGAGTCGTTACACAGTATCTCTGGTGTCCTGGTTGTGCTTGAGGGTGCACTAGGAAGGCTAGTGAACCTGGCATCATGATCCTTGCCCAGGGTGGCCTGAGGGCCTAGGAGCCCCCCCTCCGTTGCAGTGGAGCCTGGGGTAGTAGGTCGTGACTAATGGTATCAGAGCAGTGATTCTGAACCCGTGTAACGAAACTAATGGGGACATCGGCTCTATAAGTGGGGGAGAATGTAATACCCCCTAAATATAGATGGTGGAATTCTAATCACAAAGGTGTCTTTTCGGTGTAATGGCTTGAAGTTTATCGGAACTCTAAAGTTAAGCGTACTCTGAGCAAAGCAATCCCAAGATGGGTGACCCCCGGGGAAGCGCTGGCACCAAAAGGATAAAACTGTGCGGCGTATGGTCAAAGCGGATAATACATCGGTGGGTAGAGTTCTGAGTCATTACACAGTACCTCTGGTGTCCTGGTTGTGCCTGAGGATGTGCTGGGAGGGCCAGTGAACCTGGCATCACGATCCCTACCCAGAATGGCCTGAGGGTCTAAGGGCTCCCCTTCCGTTGCGGTGGAGCCTGGTGTGGCAGGTCGGGCAAACAGCTCACACACACCATACCCAACTATGATCGAACCACTAAAATAATTAATTTTTATTATTTATGGTAAGTTTTGTGGAATCAATCAAATTTATATTCTATTCATTACATAAATAGCTAATATAGTAATCTTTTAAACAACAATTAGTAAGAGTATATTTAATATTAAGGACCTCAACTTTTTAAGAACTAGTCATCTCTTTACTATATTCAAGCTTGTTCAACTTAATATATCTAGGTTTTTTTTTTCTTCTTTTTCATATAATTAAAAAGGGGAATTCGAACCTAATACCTCTCTACTTGAGAAATCAAGAGTGATGCCACCAAGTTACAAAGCATTGGTCATAGTGTATTTAGTAGGGGTGTGCACGACCGAACCGAACCGCACCATATTTTACGGTTTGGTTTTTCTTTTAAATTTGAACCTAACAATATGGTTTGGTTTGTAATTTTTTCGAACCGAAAAAAAACGTTTCGTTACAATTCAATTTACGGTTCGAACCGTTTTTATTCATAAAATAACAAATATATTCTATCAGAAAAACTTTCATTACATATTTCTTATCATTCATGCAAATATAAATAATAATATTTAAAATTAATCATATACCAAATAAACATACAAAATTTATAAGAAGGAAGGGATTTCATTCATTATAAATTTATAATGGTGACTAGTCTTATTTTTTTTTTTTAATTATCTTAAATTGTAATTGTATACTAAAATTTATCTCCATATAAAACATAAAATTTAATTCATTATATACTTCTAACTAACATATTACCAATTATAGAAATTAATAAGTAACTAAATAATAGAAGTAGATTAATTAATAAGACAAATGGAAAAGAAATATGCATGAGTTAGAATACTAGAGGCTAAAATCTAAAATCTATCTTATTTATAGACAACATAATGATTAAAACATATGATGAAAAATCTAATTTTATTCTAATGAATAACATATATGTAACGCCCTAACCTGTTGGCATTACAACACGCCACGTGTTCTCTCTTAATAGAACACGCTAAGGCTATAATTTCCACAAACAACATGAATATCACCTATATAACTCCCAAGGTATATATAAAAATGTAGTCCTCAATAAAATAAATCATATGATAAGAATATAATTCCCATAATCAACAAACTAGACATTGTTGACATAACTGCAGGTCAACAAGTCAAACCATGCCCTAAAACTGTCACCACATGAAAAACTCCAAGTACAACTTAAAATTTCAATGAACAGAATATAAATCAGACATAAAAGTCTTCTTTGATTCATCCTATATCATCTATGACTATACAACTAGTCATCAGCAGGGTAGTGAGGACCGCTAACGCCATCCCCATCCTCATAGATGATATCAAAACCCGAAAGGTCATAAATCACATTATCATCACCTGCACCTGAAATATAACAGAATGAGCGGTGAAACCCAGTACAATAATATCCAATCCAGTTTAAGCAAGGTTATGCACAAACAACATGTATAAATAAATGTAACTAAACTAAATGCATACAACAGTTTATTATCTATTTTAGTCCAGCAAAACAACACAGTTCAGAATCTAATATACATAAATCCTGAACTCAGAGTAACTCAGACTCTACTATAAAAACATACAACTGATTTGAAAATAGGTAATCATATATACATATATGGATGAGTGGGTACTCCCCAAACATCCTAATTCCTGAACACCTAAATTCTACCGGAATCATTTCTTAGCACGAGTTCACTCGGGACAACCTCACACTAAGATCATCAGGGTGCTTCACCAGTATCACTGTCTATCAGGTCTCCACTGGTCAAAGCCAACCACAACCAGACAGTAATTATTAAGCCGAATATTTATTAAGTTCATTATGCAATTCTGTTCCTACATCCGTTCACAAATATTCTAATATGCAAGCACATACATCAAACAATGGATTGGTCATACCTTTTATATTCAGGAGATCACTTGAATTATTCAAAGACAACCGTCAATAACTACTAGAAAACCAAACCACAACCCTACCAAACTCTCAAACTCCCAAACCCGATGTCAAATAATAATTCCAAATTTCAACCTGTAACATATTAACATATATCAAATCACCACATTCATAGATAATTCAAACTTAACGTAAAACAACATATCTAAACTAACTTGATATAGAACTCCTCAAACTCGACCTATACTGATCAAAAACCCCAAGCACCTCCAATAATATCAAAGAACGGATATTTCAAATCCTTAAATCAGAATCTTCACCAAAATCCTATAAAACATATCATATAATCAATATCGTAATATCAAGGCTGTCCAATTTCGTATAAAAAGGATTCAAAACTTATACTTACTGATATAGAACATATAATACTTGTTTCTTCTCTTCCTATTCTGATCAAAACACAGCTAGGGTTTATTCTTCAAAATCCTTCATGAAATATTCATCCAAACCCTAAGAGACTTATATAAATTTGTATAATCCAAATGAGATGGTTAAAATCACTTACTTTTAATTAATAATCCCCTCCGAATGATTCTCCAGACCTAAATCTCCAAAAATGCTTCAAAACTCTCTTATACGAAGGAGAAATGACATAAAGAAAAATCTGTCGAAAATGATTTTCACGTCTCGTATTTATAGAAATTTGGTCATACGTCGGCCTTACGCCGGCCGCGTACCTGCAGATTTTGCCAACTTACACCATACGCTGGCCAGATCTACACGAACGCCAACAGCGTTCGTTGAGGCTTTGATTCCCAGAATTCAACCCTTCATACGCTAGCAAATCTTGGACCTACGCCGGTGGCTTTCATGCCGGTGTTGAGAAGAAACCCTATAAACGTCGGCAGCTTTCCTCCCAGCGTTAAGAAAAACGCTACTGTTCCCATCCTACGCGTCTGTACGCCGGCGGCGTAGATTTTCCAGGAGACGGCGTTCAATCTATTACAGAGTAAGCTGGCAAATTTAAGTCCCAGGCCGGCGGCGTTTTTCACTAGAGATGCTGGGCTTTATTGTAGAAATTAGGAAAATTGATCCAATTGATGCCAATCTTGTTCTAACACGAAATTGATCAAACTTAACCTATTTTTAACATCAACATAAAGGCATATTAGAATCTAGTAGCTTGTGAACACTTACCACTTAAAATTATTTTGTATATTACAATATATCTAAGTTATAAATTTAAAAAATAATTAATTTTTTTATACTTAGATATATATCATTAATAAAATATTAAGAGTACAAATAATATGTTTAATTTTTTAATATATAAAACAATTCAGTTCGGTTCGAACCATACAGTTCGGTTCGAACCATACAGTTCGGTTCATTATCCTAAACCAAATCGCAAACCATTTTGCTTTATACTGAACCGAACTGCGAACTGAACAGTTTCAAAAAAAGAACCGAAATTTCGGTTCGATCCGATCCGATTCGGTTCACGGTTCGATCGGTTCATTTGCACAACCTAGTATTTAGTTTCCTCATCAACTTATTC
Source organism: Combretum micranthum (assembly GCA_024138025.1). Lineage (NCBI taxonomy): Eukaryota > Viridiplantae > Streptophyta > Magnoliopsida > Myrtales > Combretaceae > Combretum > Combretum micranthum. Next base: position 218,581 of record JAMXBD010001737.1, on the reverse strand, counting down.
ATCATTTATTACTTTAAAAAATAAACAAAATAAAAATATGACCTTGCATATTTTTTGTTGTGCCATTTGCATTCGTCAAAAATTTAAAAAAAAATTCAACTTTATGGGTCATGAAAGTTTAAGTACGTCGCCATAGTGAACAACCTTAAGAAGGTTAGGTCCTTAACACATATAATTATGTCAAGAATCTCCACTGAACATGCTCTAATGGGATAAATAAATTTTTACGTTGATTACTTGTCGTGAAAGTAGTATTTTGAGTTGACATGCTTGCTAATCAATTTTGAGTTATTACCTACTTCGATGAAATTTGTAGAATAATAATTTTGGAATTCCACTAATTTGGTTAAGATGATGTTTTAACGTATTCGTGTAGTTGTGAAAATCTACCCCCGCGACATATAAAACCCATTAATATTTTCTTTTGCTTTGTTAATACTGAAATTTGTGGTGATTTCACTTCAAGGCATCCTCATTATTGAGATCAGATTTCCGTCATACGAGTCATATGGTGGTTGATTGTGTGGTTATTGATATAGTTCAATGAAGTTTGGTGTGGATTCTATAAGATGTGCAAAACAAAGCAACTAATTCCCTAGCTTAATCACATTTAAAATTCTGTTATCATATCTGCCGTGACTCTTGGAATCTGCTTCAAGATCATTTGGCACTGCGTTATGGTGACAATTCATGGTATCGGGTTCGCCGTGTGGTCACTCAGCCTCTAATTCAGCACCAAATTGCTCCAATCTGCTGGTAGCATCAGTATCATAATGCCTAATGAAAGCACGGTTGACAATACCATCATCTTCCTGGCATGAATTTGTCTACCAGCAAACCTGACCATGAGAAAGGGCAAGACGAAATTTATGAATCCAAGGAAACACAATCTTTTAAGAAAAGCTGAAATTTATTCCGTCCACATCAGGGGCAAATCTCATATTACACAATTCTGACGACACTAAAATGAAAGATGAATTTAAGGTAACATAAAACTGGCTTTCCCACAAAAAAAAAAAAAAATAAATAAATAATAAGATCCATTACAAAGATTAGTATGCTAGTTACAAAACTAAAGATAGTTGTATTAGGAAGGCCCTTTTGAAACAATTGACTACAATATATTCCTATGTTGGATAATCGACACATGTGTCTTTTACCCAATTATTTTTATCGTTATCAGATTGGTATCGGTTTAATATTGGTTCGGTATCGGTTTAATATCGGTATTAGTTTGGTATCAATTCGGTTTGATTAGTTTATGAGTAGAATTGTTAGCTTTTCATCGTTATTATATATGTATTGGTTCAATTTGAAAACGATACTAAAATGATGTCAAAACGACAATCCAAATAGGCAACACCATATGAATGGAGTAGATGACATTCTAAAATGACCTCAAGGGGCACATTTGTAAGGTTTATTTATTCAAAGGACCACGAATAAAAATATTGAAACTTCTGCAAATTCTAACTAAAGGACCACAAATGAAAATATTGAAACTTCCGCGAATGCTATAGACAGATAGTGATTGCTTGGAGTGGTGCAGAGGGGAATATAGAGCTATTGTTTACGGCATCTGTGAAGTTATTTGGCTTTAGACACTGCTATAGGATTTGTATATCCAATTTGAAGACAAGCTCTTATAAAGCCATAGTAAATCATCATTAAACACAGTGGGCAACAAAAAAAAATCACTAAGTTATGTAGTATTTCACTTTTTTATAAAACTATAGAAAAATTAACATTTTCCTGAGGGGCCAGCCCCTTTAAATCCGTCCTTACATATAATATAGAATAAGTAATAAATTTCTATTATTTTCCTTGGATCCTCTTCACAAAATAAAATAATCCCCATCATAAAATATAATAATAGACGATTTACTAAATCTTTCAAGCTTATTCCATTCAAAAGAAAAAAAAAAACATACACTTTGTTATTTATAAGATAGAGTTCATAGATTGCGCTAGGCCTGTGCAAGTGTTCTGAATACATGGTTTAGCAAATACACATTTATAAGTCTTGCAATCTTCATCATTTGAACATGACATATCACCAAAAGATTCATCCAGTTGAACCACATGTGATATTGAGTAACCTGCATTAATTCAAGAAACTAAGCTCCATTATATTTTGCTCACATCTATTCGAAACATTGACATGGCTAATGCTTCAAGCAATTGTATGTAAATTACAAAATAGCTATCTCATAACGAATTTTCATCTATCAAAATTTGATCCAATGCTTTAATTTTAATTTGTGGAATAGATATTCTTTACTATAGAGAATTTTTTCTACAAAAATACTCCATCAAATGTCACAAGAATCCTACACCACCAGTACTATCCACTAGCACCATGCTAACAAAGTGAGGTAGCAATGATAATACAGTAATGTGGATTACTATATTGCTTCTCATACTTTTATCAACCATTCAACCTTTTAATCTATGTAAAACAGAGCATTGTTCGAGTCAACTAAAAATAATAATTTTTATCTAGACCATTATAGCCTAGTGATATAAGTACTGGCCTCCTGAAAAGATAGAGTGGCTCATTTTTTTTTTCCCACTACTACTGTTATATGCATTCTAGTTGAAAATATAATACTAGTAATTACAATCAAATCTTATATAAGCTGATCATAATACTGAAGTCAATGCCATATATGTGCCTACTAACATCAGATATGCACTTACAATATATAAGAACAAGGATAATTAAGAACTTAGAAGTAACCATCTCCATTTGAACTTTGGCTAGACTCTAAAAAACAGTAATGGGAAGTTTTTCTTAGATGTGAATTCATAGAATTGAGCATCATTATTTATATATCTATATATAGACGTAGTTTCCTGAAGACTGCATAGCTGTCAACAAACATGTTCAGTCATCGAATGTCATACTATGTATAGGCAAATAGCGTGATATTCAATGATAAATATTTATGTATGGAGGGATACCATACTATATATAGATTAATATCATATAATATTGATGCATGGAGGGATAACATACTTTATATGAATGAATACCATATCTCATTGTGCTACCAGAAAAGAAAAATTTTCAAGGTCTAGCAAGTTATGGAATAACTCACATGTATAGGCACTCATGATTATACCATTGAAATATCTATTACATTAATTTCTACTATTGATAGTGAGTCATAGCAAACAAATACTAGGTTCGAACATGAACTTTTAGCTCTTTTGAAACCCCCAAAAGTCATCCTAAAACACTTTTTTTAGAAAAACTTGAATTTAAGCTCAAAACAATGAAAACCCAGAGGAACACGAATAGAATACGAGGTCATGTATCATCCTGTGTTCCTATCTTACCTCAAAAACTCGAAGAAATCGAGTCTCCCAAAAAAACACAGCTAAGACACAAGGTAATGTATCTGTATCTGTCTGTGTTCCTCTAACTTCAAATCTCAAAAATCAAGTTTTCTAGAAGAGCACGACCAAGAACACGAGATAATGTATCTACTCATGTTCCTCTCTTATTTCAAAACTCAAAAATCAAGTTTTCCAAAAGAACTTAACCAAGAACATGGGGTAATGATTTGTCTGTGTTCCTTTCTGCTCTCAAAACTCAATCAACCCTTAAAGAACATAAGGGCATACATATGCATGTGTAACCTCTCGTGTACTTTTCTAATTCTTATCCAAATCACATGAAACTTGACCTGATTCTTCCTTTAACCTTAAGAAACCTTCCAAGAACTTCAAAACACAAATTTAGCAAGTAATAATACCCCATTCACAATGTACATCATCCAAACACTTAAGTCCAAAAATACCTCACACAAACTAGAGTAATTCAAACTTAATTATTGGAATAGGACACTAAAAGCTATATGGGATCAATGCACCTTGGGAATCAATTCTTAAAAGATCAAAAATCGAGTCCCAAAAAACTATAGCCCATTAAGGGTTGGTTAACCTAAGCCCCAAAATCAACCCTAAACTATATAATTAACTAGATAACTTGGCCAAATGAAATGAATGACCCTTTAAACATTATCTTTGAGTAGATATGGTTAAACTAAAGTGATATAGATGTAATAAATAACATAAATTAAATAAATATAGTAAATCTAGAACTAATTCCCAGCTTCAATTATGAATAGTTATTGGATATCAAGCTTGGAAAGGGATTTGAAAGCTTAAACCAATTGACAAGTACGCAGTAATTGCATGTTGCTTGCTAGGGTAGTCTTAATAACCAAACTAAAAGTCTAAACTTGGCTTTATTTAGTGTTGGTTGCTGCTTGGCAGCTTACTTCAAGAGTGTCACCCCCCAACTGGGTTGTAAGCCTAATCATAACTTCTGCTTAAGCCCCCACAGATGCATGGTTGGGTTCAGCGGGTAGTTGATAAGAAAATTTTCGAGATCGAGCAACTAACTAAGAGCAAGTGCGAGGTTGTGATAAGTTATACGGCGTTATAGGACCTTATATAAAGCGTTACAATAGACCATTCCCATTGGTGGCAGCTTGTCAGGAGACAACCCGAACGAGACTATTTTCTTCTTTTCTTTACCTTTAAGTTCTAGGGACTTACCAAGCCCCTCTCTTAGATGTGTGATCTGTTGAGAGAACCCTAGCCTTTTGTTTGGCAAGAGTCATGAGTACTCTTGTGCATGTTGATATTTTTGGGATGCTGAGGATACCGGGATGTGGATTTTAAATTAAATATCCTAAACTATAGTTGCTACATTAAACTAGGAGTGTGTCACATGTGGGTGTGTGCTTGTATTACTATGTACTGGGCTTCGCAGCTCATTCTTTAATATTCCAAGTTTCGTTGATGGTACGATGGGGATGAGTGCTACACAAGATAACTTGATTAGATGGCAATGCACAAGACGGGTTTTATGAGTTTTTCATGAAAAAAAAATTATTTAATCTTATTTCAAAATTTGGATGATTGTAATCGTCCAACTATCAAGGCCTTTTGTTTGATTTGATATAGACCTTTAAGTTTAAAAGGTTTGTAACTGAGTTGCACTTATTTGACGAGCCCTATGGGCAATATTTATAAACAAATATTTTGTGATACTTATTTTCTAAATAGATTAAATTTTATAGGTTTTGATAACCCAAACTATGGAAAAACTTATAGCACTCTGCCGGAATTTCTACAAAAATTAATAATGATTTCTCAATTAAAACCTAATTAGAAACCCACTTAATAGAGGTATGTCTTGCACATATCTCTTGGAGGTGATATGTGCGACGTAACTGCCACACCTTATGTGCTTAGGGCAGGGCTGTTATAAGTTATCCCTAACTAATCCTCCCCTTACTATTGTAAATATAAGCCTCTTCCTTCCTCACAGTTCATTCTCGTAAGACTTGTCCCACTGCGATATGAAAATGAGAAAAGAAAGAAGAAATCAAATCAAGCAAGCATTAAACTCTTTTTTCTTTCTCAATTTATTAAGCATGATTAGTGAACATATTAATAAAATTAGGAATTTAACTATTCATGATAAAGATTGTACTTATGATAATGCTAACTTATTGAATTACAATGTTAAAATCTAAAATATACATAATATTCATAACAAATTAAATTAGCCATTTACAAAAATATGAATAAATTGAATTATGGCTTCTAAGAGATCAATTGAGGTCCTTTAACCATAGAAAATTTAGGTTTTTCATGAATAAGACAAATTATAAAATTAATAGGAATAGAATTTGAATTGGAAAATAAGACAAAATATAAAATTAATAGGAATAGAATTTGAATTAGACCAAATTCTTTGAAAGTTAAACTAAATCAAATAATCAGAAGCATGAAAACAAGATATCAAGATGACTAGTGTAATTTCTAATTTTAAAATAAGACTATATAAATGATGAGGGATATAGGATAATGAATGACAAGTTTGGTGTATGACTTTAGTCTGCTTGTTATTTATAATTGTTAAGTTTAGAATTGAAGGAAATAGATTGAATAAATTATAAGTTATAAAGTTAAAGCCACAGCTTAGTAAGATGATAGTACAATATTCTCATTAGTACCCCAAGTACAAACAAGTTATTAGCCATATATTATACATGTACACACATATACTGAAATAGCTATGAATTTCTTAATTTATATTCTAATGTGTTATTGAAATGAGATATGTGTGTGTGTGTGTGTGTGTGTGTGTGTGTGTGTGTGCATGGATAATATAATTAATATATGTGTTAAATATGTGTTATTTTGCATGTGTGTAGTATAATGAAATTAATATTATTGTATTATATATATTAATGTGTGTATAGTGTAATGAATAAGTGTGTCTTTTGTAAATTAATATGTGTTATGTTTAGAATTTAATAAAATGATTTGTGAATTGTTTAAGGTGATGGCAGAATTTTTACAAAATTAAAGTTTACTTTTTAAGCTTAAAGTCAAACTTTGGATTAGTATTGACTTCATTTTGGACAAATTTTGGACCCTTTTGGCAGCCCTAATCCTCTAATACGAATTTTTCTTTTCTTTTCTTTTCTTTTCTTTTCTTTCTTTCTTTCTTCCTCCATCTCAAAACCCTAAACCCTAAGCCAAAATCAATTACAAGCTTTTGGATTCAAACATCACTCCAAGCCAAGACTTAATCATGTAAGTTGAATGCAAGCTTAATCTTTTTATTTTATGTTCTATCTTGTATTTGTTTATAAAGCTTAGATTAAAATGAAGTTTATTGACTAATTAGTGTTAGATTGATTTTGTGCATTGATGATGGTTTAAATAGGATTACATGGCTAGAGGAGTTGCAGTGTACATCTTATATGAATGTTGACATGTGAGGATGAGTGTATTGGAAAGATTGAAGGATTGAGTAGTTGAAGTGTGGAATTGAAGTGTGATTGGTGTTTTGATGATTAGAAGTAGAATTTATGTTGTTTGGATAGTGTTTAAAACATATAACAAGCTTTGGAAAGTTTAGATTAAGTTTGGAGAATTTTGAAGTGAATAAGTTTTGTAATAAAACAAGGGAAACAAAACATTTTCGTATAAGTTTAAATTTGAGCGTACGCCGGCATCTGGCACTTCAACGCCGCCGGCGTAGAGGTGGTGTTGGAAGTGAAAAGAATCAAATTTTTTAAAGCTGCTTAAATGCTGCCGGCTTTCATTGGAAAAGTCTGCCAGTGTTTATTTTTCAAAATATACGCCGGCTATTAGGGTTTCAACGCCGCTGACTTAGGGGTGGTGTGGAATGAGAACAGAATCATAATTTTTAACGCCGGGCTTAAGGCCGCCGACGTAGGATCCAAAGCTATCGGCGTACATGGATACGCTGCCGGTGTTGGGGGTATTCACGGGCGTGGACCAACCCTATGTACCTCTTGGAAATTTTTGGAAATTCGAAGTTTTATTCTACACCGGCTCAAAGCCATCGGCGTAGAATGAAGGCTGCCAGCGTATCCTTGAACGCTGCCAGTGTTGGCAGTGTTGAACTATAGTGTATTGCACACCAGTTCAAAGCCGCTGGCTTTGAAGGTCGGCGTATCCCCTGCACTTTTCATTTTTAAAAACTTTCTTCAAAATTTTCCAAAGTTTGGTATATGATCAATTAAATATTTGATAAGTGTTCTATGATATAATAGGATGTTTAAATGCTTTATTATGACCTTGTATTAATTTATTTGAATTTCTTTGATTAATTATATTTTCAACTAGTTAATTAGTGCTTAAACTAAGTGTAAAATTTAATATTGTCCTAAACAGTGATAGATCCTTGCTCGGCCAACCCCATTAGTTTCCGAGCTATCTCAGGTACGCAGTAACTTGCTTGTTTCTTTGCTAGGGTAGGCATCAAACCAAATTACTTTAAATTAAGAAAATCTTATTAATTAATGAGTGTTGATTTCTCCTTGTTTGTCGTTGAATCTGGTTCGGAGAGCGGCACCTGCTCAGATTGGGGGCAGGTACTTTCTCGTTAATGGATAGAATTATTTAGGAGATAAGTATCCAAGCTACTCATATCAACCCCTTGAGCGTCGTGATGCGTTACTCAGGATCCCCTAGTATTACGGGCTACTCCGGAAGGTGGGGCTACCTAGTCTGTATGAACAGTAGGGACCACTCAGGGAGGCAAACGTAATACTAGATCCTTATTGCCGGAGTTTGAATACTCCCATGATGAAAGACTAACTAAATATTTAGTAGTAAATTATTGGTTGTTGCATTTTACATTTAGATTAAGCATGTGTGAATCACTTTGCATTTGTATTCGTTACTTGTATACTGGGTCTTTGGCTCATATTTTAACCATTTCAGGTGATGAATCCAACAAATTTTACACGAGTATGGGATATGGAACCGATTTCGAGGATTTTCTTGATGATATGGAGGACTAGGAATGACCTTAGACTTGGTGGAATCCAATTTTTGTAATAGAATAGTTATGTTAGTCTTGTGATTATATTTAAGGTTTTAGTTAAAATGCATGCGTGTAATTTTGGTAAGGCTTGTAAGAAGCCCTTGGATGTAATATGTGTGTGTGTGTGGGTGTGTGTGTGTGTGTGTGTGTGTATGTACTTAGCTATGTATGACTTAGGTTACTTCTTTTGCAAAATATGTTGGTAATGAATAGTGTAATTTTGTTTAAGGTTTAAAAAAAATTATGATTTCTATTATATTATCTATGTGGAATTAGATAAACAACTCCTCAATTCTTTCAGACAACCTTACATATAATCTTATAGGTTATATGTGGTTGGAGAACTGTTATCGCTATTACAAATATGGGGTGATAGGGGTCCTTACATATACATTGCAACATCACACACTTAAGCAATGTGAAGTCTAAAGTATAAACCCCACTTAACCTTCGAAGAGTTTTTATACCGTTAATTTCCTCATTAGCCATTATAAGTTCTTTTGCAATCTTTAAGATACCTTAAATGCAGTTCGAAGCAAACTTGAGCTAACCTTAAATGAAACCCTGGTGTGTGTTGTGTACATGATGACATATCGATAGATCAATTTTTAAAAATTTATAAATATAAAAGAAAAATCCTAACTATGGTCAAAACAAAAGGCAAGTGCACCTATTATTGTACCATTGAATTGATTGTAGATGCCGTTTCACCTAAAAAAATTAGCAAGTACTATTACTAACCATTTTCCTATTATCTAGCCTCAAAATCCATAGAGTTTTTACAATTAAAACTACTAATTAACTACTACTAATCCTAGAAATGATTAAACCATGATTCACATGAAGGTAATAATCTAAATCATAAAGCATGATCTTGTTTCACTGTTATACCTTATCATGTAACTCAAAAAATCCTACTTAAATTCATATAGATTTCTTGAACTGTTGAATCCTCAATTGTATATTAACTTCTTTTCCAAGATCATTAATCTCTAATCCTAAATTTATCAATCAGAATTTCCTCCTAGACCAATAGCAACTTAGAATTGCATTAAGTAGCATAATTCATTAAATCAATTGATCAATAGTAGAAGGATTTTACTACTTCATCTCTAAAGCTATGAGCAATCCTCATGAATAGCTTAGATTTATTGATTAATACGATTTCTCAATCAATTCTAATGAAATCGGACATAAATCCATATCGAGCACTATACAAATTCAAGATCTACTATGCACAAGCTATTGAATTCAGAAAATCAATACTACTTTCATCAAACCACAATAGGAGTTACATGAATTAGGCCTAGGTGTCACAACTCTAATAGGGGCCTAGTAGGATCATTCTAAAGTTATCATGTTATGTGGGCATCCACAATATGAGAACCGTCTTGCAGGTCAAAGGTTACAAAACCCTACCTAATTAATTACTTTATGGGATTCAATTATATATCAATATATATAATAATTCATTCGATTATAGCTAAGGAATTCGATTTCTCATAGTTCACTAGAATCGCAGAGAACGTATCTCCTACTAATAGTAAGATTAGGTTTTCAACCTACGTAATACAAAATTCCAAATGATTATACAATTAATCTAATTCACATCTATTCTATTCACCATACACATAACCTAACTTTCTAACTTCAAGAAGTCTATTGAAGAAGCACACATCATACATTCCTAACCCAATCCTAGTAAGCGCTATTTCTACATAAAAACTATAGGAGAATAAGCGAAACCACAGCTCTGTGAAGCAACTTAACCAGACCATACATCAACCAATATCAATCAAGTGTAGTTGGCAAGCATATGCAATGCAATAATCAATCATATGCAGCATGTACGAGTTTGGATGACCGAAATCTAAACAGGTATACATTTATGCCCTCCTACTAGGATGATTAGGAACCAACACAGGTTGACCAAGCCTAAGAGAGACTAAAATCTAAGGAAAGGAATAATACGAATACATTTACTTAGTGCTTTACGATTAGATATATTTCCATCATTTCAACGTATCCTTGGAACTTAGAAACTCCATTAAGTGTTAACCAACTTCATGTCAATACCATAGGCGACGTTCTTTCTATTACCGTTTGGTTTTTCCTCGTACCAAGCAAAACTACTAGAAACCTTGTAAAACTAGGATTTTATCTAAAAGTACCAAGCAAATCCATACATCTGAAGTGTTAACACGAGCAAGGAACCTCAATAATGCAAAATATGCAAATTGTGTAATGAGTGATAAGTTATTAATTTACCAAATAGTATTAAGTCCTTAATTAAAGTGATCATTCAATTCCTAAACACTTATCAACAATAGCATCCCAATTATTACAAGCAATGAATGATCGCTTTTAATATGATAAATTCTCAACCACCACACAGCACACGAGTACCCGATTCCCATACATAGCTAATTATGTTTTTACATCATAACATGTGCAACTATATTACAAGAAAAAACGACGTGATAAAGTCAAAGTTACTCACCTATCATCCTTAATAAATTGTAGTAATCTACTAGAAAATCCAAAGGTTGATCTATCTCTCCTATGAAATGAAACAATAATCATTTATTGTCATACATATAGCTTTGTAATAAGTCATATTAGTGTTTAAGTGTCCTAAATTCAAGTTTTAATGTTTGTAATACTATTTTCACATTCTTAATCTTATTTTATCATATGGATAGTCATTTTAAAGCTCATAAGTTCTATTTTTCTTAAGTTGGACTATAAAGTTCGTATAAACTTAGTTTTCTTAGGAAAAATCCCCTTAATGATTCTAAATATCGATTTTACTCGTGTAATCTTAAACTAGGCCTATTGTATTCATATTAACTTGTATTTTCACATATGAATAGGCGTTGAAAGCTTATCAAACATAGTTTTTAACTATATAATTTACTTATTCATTTTATATTTTTTCCATATTAATTTATAGATCCAAAAGGTATCCCCATGTTGCATATTATTCTAGTTTTGTAGTTTTACTTCTTATTTCAAGTTTAATTCCTTATCTTATATTTATTTCATCAATTTTTAGTAATCAATTTTACTTCTATCCTATGATACTCTTTGTGACCAAAAACTTCATTATCATTTATTTTCATTGTGCTTCTCTTGATCTCTTCTTAAGTATATACTTCTAGGTAACTTGATATCATTTATCAACACATTATGATTTTCATTAACCTAGGCTTCAAAATCCTTAATTTTCTATATGTCCCGAAATTTATGTATGTATATAGGATTATATATCAAAGTTTAATTACATATTTAATCTCCTTATACATTTATTAGATCATATATGCTTAATTTATCTAATTCAAGCAAAATTTCCTTTAAGTTTCATCATAGGGCCAAAACTTGCTATATGAACCCTACATGTTTATAACTTTAGTTAAACGATCATCTCTAAGCTATATAATAACTATTATTAAATTAAATTATTTTTTCTTATATTTTTCTCTAAAGACCAAGACATATATGTATATTAATAAGTGTCAAAAGACTCTTATTAATTATATTGTTTTGATATTATAATACATGGATTTCATGTGATTTATCATAGAAAAAGTTACTTATTTGGTTAAAATATTAATTTCAGAAATAAAAAAGATAAAGAGTTTTATGAAGACATTTGGATGAGTTAAGGGAGATTTTGAGGAAGAATTAAGCAAAGTGAAAAGTTATAACGTACATGACCTTTCTGCACAAGCCGTATAGACTACTACTGTAAGATGTGAAATAGAGCCAGAGAGATTTTAAAGTGCACAAGCTGTGCAAAATGCTTGTGTAGAAAATAAAATTCAGCTAGTAAGTAATTTTAAAGTGCACAAAGGTTTGCACAAACTATATAGAATGCTTGTGTAGAAAATGAAATTAATTTCCTTATATTCTATCATGGCAGAAACTTTAGGTATATTTCCTAGAATTTTCATTTTGATTTCCTACTTCTAAAAACTTATATTACTCTAATCATTAAAATGATTTTATAAGATACTTAAATCTATAATATTGTATGATCTTTTTCCTGAAGGTTCATAACACATACATACATAAATATATGTTATTTTTCCTTTTTGATATCTACTAAAATCAAAGGGTTTTTGTAATCCCCCTGAATTTTATGTAAGTGTGATTTGTAATAATTAATAAAATTGATAACAAGATCTTAAGAAAGTATTAGAACATGTCTGAAAAACCACCCCCCAAATTTTCCTTTTTCTTTTTTCTAAACTTAAATATTAATTATTGCTCATAAAAGTAAGTGTAAATGTATCAAAAATGAATAAAATATATATGATATGTGTATTCTAATATATATGGGAAACCCTATATTTCAATCGCCAAACTATGAAGTTGACTTGATGAAAAAATCAGTTAGTGCTTCTAAGCTGGAGTCACTTAATTTCGATTCAATTTATCAACCTAATGATTCCATGAATCATGTTGAGAATCAAACCGAACGTTTAGAAACAGACCCTATACCATAGGCAAACTTAGACCTAAGTAGTTAAGAACATTAGTTCTTTAGACAACAACTATGAATGGAGTAACTAAAAACATGAGTAAAACTTAAAGACTTCAGCTAATATTTAATTAGATTAATGCAATCTATTTTTTTCTTTCTCTTCCCAATTCTATTCTTCTAATTATATACATGAAAATGGTATATCATGTAATCCCCTAGATTTTACATAACCCGATTATAATAAATATTATAAATAAAATATAGAATCACAAAAGAACTATAATAAATATATCATAAATCACTTCAAATTTCTTGCGATTTAAACTTTTAAGTATGAACAAATTAGAATAAAGAATCTTTATCACTAAGACTTTGAAAGTTCATAATAATCGAAATAAAGAATAAAGAAAACTACTTAATATTTAAGAACCTAAGTTTTAATGTTCGAAAAATATTAATACCTTCAAGTTAAATAATTTGAGTCTATAGAAACTATAATTCTGATCTAATCTAGTAACTTATAATTAGTAAAAAGAACCAAGTAACAAATATAAAATAAAATTAAATTTCTAATCTATTAAAAACTCTAGAAAAAATTTATAAATAGAAATGAATTAATATGTAATTTCAAATCTTATAAATTTATAATAAAGTCGAATTAAGGGCAATATAATTATTAATTTATCAAAATACCACCAAACAAAACTTTTAAACAGATAAAATATAATTTACGATAGTATGTATAAAAACTGAAAAGTAGAGGTATTAAACTAAAGATTCTATATACTATCATATTCAGAATATTTAATATCGTTAATATGTAAATTTTTATCCAAAAATATTATCAAATCAGTATTTATCATACGTGTCATTTAGATTCACAAAATTAATTTTTTTCACTAGTTCATAGTTTTGCCCACTACTTACATATTTATTGGTTATAAATTTATCATTTTCTTTTTGTTTTTGTATTTCCATTCATCCTAACTTACTTACATTTTTTTTTGTTTTGTTTTGTTTTACGTATTTCATTTGTTTTCACTTTGAACTCATATTGGACGTAATGAATTTCAACAAAAAGTGAAAAAATAAACACATATACACATATCTTTAATAGAAATTCTATGTATACCATAATGTTCATAATATTTAATAACGAGAATATGAAAATTTTCATCTAAAAATATTACCAAATCAATATTTATCGTACATATCACTTGGACTCGCAAAATTGATTTTTTTTCACAAGTTTATATTTTTACACCCTCCTTATACAGTTGTTGGTCATAAATTCATCATTTTCTCTTTATTTTATATTTCTATATATCATAAAATTATGATAATTATCAACTAATAATTATTATATTAATATTTATACGTATAATACACATATACGGTGCAAATTGCACCAACAATTCAGTGCAAGTGGGAACAAAACACGGTTGGGATTGTCTTGAATTTATCCAGCTGAAATCCTTCAACAAATTGCATTAGATAAGATCAAAACCGACTTGGATTCCTTGCAAGTTGGCATGAAACAAATTATCTTCAAATTGGCTAAATTGTCGTACAGAAGCATCTAGTCCATATACCTATCAAAGGCCATCCCATTCTAACTTATATATATTAATATACATAATAACAAACAAAGATCATAAATCCTGTGCACTTTAAAAAAAAAAAAAAAGAAAAACCATAGCTTTCATTTCCTTCTCCATAAATAAAGCCAACATCATTTTTTTTATTTCCTAAAGCTTGAGATGCTCCTTTCCCAGACAAAGAATGTGGGAACAAATTCATATTTTTCCACTATAAACCCAAACGTATGTTACTTTACATGACAAACAAAACACAAAAGAAAGCTCCAAAAACGCCTAGAATTAGATTGAATAAGGTAAGATCCGAATATCTTTAGTTACACCATTTTAATCCGAAAATCATGAACTAAGGATGAGTTTTGATGTTTTTAGTTGTTATGTGTAGAAATATCATGTATAAGAGCTTAGGAATGATTTAGAATGAATTTGGATGTGTAAAATATACAAAACAAGCTTTGGATCCAAGGTTGAAGATGATGAATAGTACCGATGGTACTGTTCAAGTGAATAGTAACCGAATTTTGCAGAGAAATTAAAAAAATCATATATAAAATATTGTTTTCTTATTTGGTTGATTGAATAATTACTAATAATATATATTTATTAATTTTGAAGCGAAAATTATTTTAATAATTTTTTTAGAATTATTTTTATTAATATATAGTTATTTAAATATATGTATATGTAAACACTTTAGCATTATAAATGATGTAGAAAAATATAATTCTATTAATTATGATTAGATAAAATAATTAATATTATTGTATTTATTAATTCTGGGTTATTATTATTTTTAAATAATTTTTAATATTAGTTTTATTAGTATAAGCTAATTAAGATATAGATTGTATGTATATGTATTAGTAATGCAAAAAGTGTTAAAAACTAATATTATTATTTTATGAATTTTATTATAAAATTATTAATTATTTAAAAAAAAATATATTAATTAATTAATTAATTAATAAGATTTAGTTATAAAATCTGTTATATTATTCCGAATGTTGTTGTTGTTATTATTATTATTATATTATTGTTGTTGTTGTATCATAATATTATCATTACCACTATTATTATTATTATCAATAATAATGTGATTATTATTACTACTATTATTAGTGATATTATTATTATTAATCAATTATCATCATCATCATCATCATCATCATTACCAATGTTAGTATTAGTAATATTGTTAATGATACTATTATTATGATAATTGTTATTATTAATACCAATTATCATTATTTTTTAGCACTAATGAATATCATTATCATTATAAAAATAAATATATATTATTATAAATAATATTATTAATGATACTACCACTATTATGAGTATTACTAGTATTATTATTACTATGATAGTATTATTATTATTGTTATTTAAGATTACTACTATTTTCATACAGTTATTATGAAAAATAATATTGGTATTACTAGCAAATTACCTTATAATTAACATTATCATCACTATTATTTATATTATTGTACTTTATAAATGAAAATAACGTATAATAATTGTAAAATACTTATTTTATGCATAAGAATGGAAATTTAAATAAGATAAATTTTTTAATAATATAATATCTTGTACATGTCAAGAAAATTATATGAAGTAAATAAAAAGAAACACGACGACACTAAATAATAGTAAATAAATACGAATACTATAATGGGTCGGTAAGGAACAATATAAAAACAGTAATAATAATAATAACTATGAAAATATAAACCTACTAAATATCATTTTTTCGAATGCTCAATAGAAATATAAAATATTTTAAGATCAAGACAAGCAAAATGAAAATAAATATTAAATAATAATTAATTATCATAAGATCATTAAAGGACCAATACAGGTAATGGGAATTAAATTAAATATCAGGATAGAACACCTAGATAATTATAGAAGTTTAGTTACACTATTTATATTATGTTAATAAATATTTTGTCATAATTAGTGACAATAAGTTGTAATTAATATAAATAAAACTAATATATCTTAAATGAATTATTTTACTAAGTAAAACAATAAAAAGAAAGGAGATGTAATTTCTAAAATATGTTTAATTTAGAATTAGTGTAAATAATAGTATAAGTTATACGATAACTAATCTGGTGAATATGTTATCTCAAATATCTTTTTTTTTTAACTAATAGAAGAATAGATTAGTTATATAATAAATATCTATTATTTCATTTTCATAGGAAAAATAGATCAATTTTCAAATTTCCAGTAGTATATCCTGATAGTTTAGCGAGGACCACAGGTGAGTAACTTTGACTTTATCATACTATTTGTGCTTGTAATATAGCTGTATTTATAATAATAATATCAAAAACCAATATGCATGTGGGATTTGGGTATAGCGCATGATGTTTGGTGTATACTTGATTGCCAAAATTATCCTATTATAAGTTATAAGTTTATTGTATGATAATTACTGTATGAAGTATGTTGATATTGTCTATGAATTGTATGATCATCTTAAACCTGACTAAAAGCTTTGGACACCATAAAAGAAAATGATCATGCATTACACAATTTGCATAAACAGCATTTGAGCAAGTGGTAGCCTATTACGTGTTAGTATTTCGGCCCTCTGATAATGCTTGGTTGACCTAGGCTAAAAGCTATTAGATCAACACAAGATTACCTTTGAGCTGTCGATACTATAGGAACTAAATGGTAAACGAAGGACATCACTTATGGTATCGCTTTGAAAGGACTAACACTTAGTGGAGTTTCTAAGGCAGAAAACAAGAAATGAGAGATTTAAGATATGGTTAATTTAAAGAGATAATTAAAGTGAGTATTGCTATATGCCTGTATGCTTAGTCTCTCCTGGGTAAGTGGGCCATAGCACTGTAATCCTTCAACCCCGATGAGGTGGCATAAATCTCCATCCTACTTTAGATTCTAGATCATCCAAGCTTGTAATGTGCATATGATTGATTGTTACATTGCATATGATTGGTAATTATACTTGTTTGTCATTGTTTGATGTGTGGCTTGGTCAGGTTATCTCACTGAGCCCGTGGTTTGCTCCTTCCCCCTCCTCCCAAAACAGTTTTTGCGTAGGATTAATACTAGCTGGGATTGGGATAGGAATGTATGAAGAGAGCTTCTCCAACAAACACTATTGAAGATAGAAATATAGGATATTGTAAACTTAGAATGTAAATTAGATAATTTTTATAATAATTTGAAAATTTGTAAGTCGTATGTGTGAATCCCATTTTCACTATTTGGTAGGGGATACCGATTCTCTACGATCTTGGTAGAAAGTGGACAATCGGATTCCATAGTTGAAATTCAGTAATATAATATATCATTTATATGAAAGACATTAATAAATAAATAGAGTCTCGTACACTTTGAACTACAAGATGCTTGTCACGCCCCAAAGGGTATCCTAAACGTGACAGTCCACCACACTCAATATTAAAGTTTAAGTATGACAACCTTAGTCATTCCCAAAAGCTCTTATATTAAGTGTAAGGCGTGCTTTCACAACTTTAGAGAACCATACATGGAATTATGAAGCTTAAGAAGGTACAATAACAAATTAAGAAAAGAGGATTCATAATATTCAATTACTTATAACAACGATTTTTACAACATAGGGTCATTTCCCTTTGATTACTAATCTATTACAAGGATATTTGTACATCGGTACTAATACTACACTTCATCTAAAATTTCCTTTATCCAAAAGAAATTACCTGATCGTAGGGTCCTCGTGGCCTTAACCATAAATAGGGAAACTACAAAAGATATCTATGGGGTATAAGCTAACAGGCTTAGTGAGAATTATTTTCATAAATAACTTCTTGTAACAAAGTTTCAAACAAGTTAATTAAACAAACAAATGGGATGCAACATACACGTGGGCAAACAAGGCATATAGTTTTTCGGGAACTATATTTGAATGGATTTGCGCTGTCCATTCGGGGTTTGGTGATACATAACCTCAAAACAAGTAGTTTTAATAAAAATTTTTATGCTTTCGATCAATATCGCAAAGCACATGAAGTCTACTTGAATTGAGCCTCGCTTTCGGATCTTCCGCCAAGCATTTCCTTTTCCATAACGCCGCCAAGCAATCGCTTTCGGATCCTCCGCCAAGTGTTGCTTTCGACATGAGCTTACTATCCTTCTCACCCAAGGATAATAACCCAAAATGCAATGTGACTCACTTCGTGGTATGCATGAATCTATTTATTTATGATATCATAACATTATTATTATCAAGTTTAAGGCGATCAAAGCATTTCATACAAAGCAAGTGTTATACTAAAACAAACATTTTAAATCAATTCCGGCATCAATATTCTTAAGATTCTTTCAAAGAATTAATTAACATACATATCCATTTTCCTTTTCCTAACTCTAATGCAACTAAATTACAAGCACGACAAGTATAGCATTTAAAGAAAATAAACTCACGATACCATGTCGACTATTCTTCTACGCGGATGAGTCGTTCACACACTCCACTCAATCGAAATAATCTTTAGGATATAGATATCCTTTCTCGGAGTCACCTAGTCAAAGAAAATACCCACAATGAGTATTTCTTGATGATTTTCTTGAATTTTGACAAAAAAATGTCAAAAAAACGTTAAAGTTCGTGTAAAGGAATGTTCCAACTTAAAATGGTCATAACTTAGTCATTTTAACTCGAAATCTTGCATATAATATACCGATTTCTACCTACTCAAAAAGATCTACCCATTTTAAAAATTATTTTTAAAAATAAGGTCATATAGACTCCGAAACAGTGGCGACAAAATTTACTACGGATTTTCCAAAGCAAAAACAACTTTGGTTTAATCAATGAAAATTTGTTTGATAAATACTTAGTTATCTATATTGTTGAAAAATTCTCTTTTTATGGTTACTTAGCTCAAATTTATTCATGCTCAAGTGTTTGTTGTCCACTCATTTTGCTCAAGTAAAATTATGTCGGTTTTGGAGTTTTGTAAACCCCTTGAAATGAATTTTTTGTTTCTTTTATTTTTCAAAAATGTTTTATGTTGGCTTATATATATTTCCAAGTAACTTTTTGAAAATAAATTTTCTAAGTTTTATATTAATACTATTTTTCCTATTCAAATTTCTTTGTCTATTTATTTACAAAGATCTTTATCTTGTTTATTTGTAAAGACCTTTACTTGAAAATTCCGCCTTCTTTCATTATGCTATTTTTAACTTCATTTTTGTTTAAACCATAGATCTTATACTTTTACATAAACTTATTTTTAACCGTTAAAATCTCCTTTGTGTCAATTATTTTTAGAACTTGAAACTTTGGACAAAAATTTAAATGAACATGAATTATGAGAAAATAATAGTAAGCAAAATAACATAACATAACAAAGTCAAGTATTAGGAGCCTTAGCTTTTTCAAGACTCCCGGGACTAAGAAGTAGACTAGTCCCAAAATAAAATAAAATGAAAGAAAAAAAAATTGTTTTGACTTGATGAGAACAAGTATAAGACTAGAGACTAGTTTTAAAATAACAAGGAACAAATAAATAAATAAATTGCATAAAATAAATCAATTGCAAGTGAGCTTATATGCTCTAAAGAATATGTACATATATATAGATAATAATACTTAGATATAGTAACAATAATATGAACAAAATATGAACATAAATAGATTTTTCATGAACATGAACAATACATGAACATAATGTAGCTTCAATAACTTTTAGTCTTTGGAAACTCACACTATGGTCATGTAAAGTTACATGACACGAAAAAGAAGAAAATAATAGAAGATGGTTACCTAAAGAAGATTTTGGTAGTAGTATGTGGTTATGGGTTTTTATTGTAGGTAGAAGTTATTTTAAAATTATTTTGAGAGAGTTTTGAGAGGAGAATTTGAGAGAGTTTTAGTAAGAAATTTGTGGGTAGTAGTGGTGTGAAAGAAGTGAAAGAGGAGGGGGGTATTTATAGGAAAATGTGGATGGATTCTTGTATGATTAAAATAAAAGAAAAATAAAACAAATTGAGGGGGTGTAGAGGAGAGGGGGCGCCGGCCATATGAGATAAGAGGGGGGAGAGATTTTATTTTTTTTATTTTTGTTAAATAAAAGATGTAATATGTAAGGTAGATGTGAAATAAAGTTATGGGAAAGGTAAAAAGTAAAAGTTATAGGTTATGGTGTGTAAGTAGGTGTAAGAAAAAGTAGAGATAAAAGAATAGTGTAGAATAGTAATGAATAGTGTAATGTAAAGTAGATATGACTAATAAAGTACTGGTAGTAAGAAAATACGCATATAAATGCGATATCTGTTATTTTTATGTACCGAAAAATTACAAAATTGATATTTTTGAAATCCTTATATTTTTACGAGTCTAACGGTATATTCGGAATATTTTTACTATTCCAGGGTCCTGGACACGTTTTTCGAGAACCATGTCCGATCGGGTTCGAGACGAGTTGCGGTTTTACTAATATGATCTTTTTATGTTGCCTTAGTTAATTCCGCACTATTCTACATTCTAAACTTCTACTTATCCTCACCAAGTTTCTTATTCGGGAGTGCCGGACTTAAGCTATTTCGTCTATCTAGAGTTTTGTTGACCGTTAAGGTTCCGGTTGACTTCTGGTTTAGGATTTTCGGCTAAACCGATTCCGAAAATTTGGGGGTTTACAACGCCTCTCATATTACGAGTGTACACGTGATATGATAGCTTTAGATTAATCCTACTAGGCCCGCTTTTGAGGCGTGACATATCAAGTCTTTATTCCAAATCAAACCCAATTAGTTTACCCAATTATTTCCTCTTTCCCTAGTTTTGTTCCAATAAGTTATTGGACCTTCACACGAATTGGTAAATTGGGGTTATGGACAAAGGTAAATAGAGACAACAATCAACACCTATAGGGCCATCCTAAGCACTCCATGGTCACTTGAAGAGTTAACATCGGAGTTTTTAAGCCAATAGTGGATGCCTATGAGGGCCATCAACAAGACACAAGGAGCACCTATGATGAAGCCATCACCCAATGACTTAGAAGCCCAAACTAAAGCCAATAACTATAGAGCCATCCTGGATCCTATAAGAGCTAACATAGGAGCTACACTAGATGCGGCAGTAGACAACAAACATTGGTGCTTCCTAAGCTCAACCAACACGCCATCACCAACAATAGCCCTCCTTCATTAAGTCCAATTCTTTCCACCCCCAACATGAGCAACCTATCAAGTCTTTGAATAGCCATCCAACACTCCCTAAACCAATTACTTAAGCTATCACAGTGAATGTAGTAAGAGAGGTGGAGTTTGTGATAGCTGTCCAAGGTGTATCAACTTAAAAATTTCAATCCTGCACCCAAGCAACTAGCAATATGCTTCCATCGCAATTCCCTAAAACCAAGATGAATAAGTCTCTGAAATTCTCTAATGTCGCAGCAAAACATGAATTCCTTTAGCCGATAGGATCTACCATTGCTTCATCCACTGAAGGCATGAGCAGCAAGGTATCGATCAAGGGAGGTTACGGCAACTTCTTCCCCATCAAATCATTACTTACTGTCAATGCCATCTTTCAAGACCTACAAATGCTACAAGTTATACTACTTTTCATCAACAAATAGCTATGGAATTAGGCAGGAAGCATGGCTTCATGATAGTTGTGTGTACGGAGTAAGAATAGCAAACAAATGTTGTTTTCCCTGTGCTGAACTAGCACCCATGTTTCCCAAGAATTTCTATTAATATACCTTGTTTTGTCTCCAATTTCACTAACAAATCAACATTGGGTTGCTTAAGAAGCTGCAGTAGAGTTTAACAAAAAGAAAAGTTAGTGCATGGTTCCTTTGTGTCACTGCTACACCGTTATTGTCATGATCAAGAAAATCGATTATAAGTTGTCCTAAACTTCTATGAAGTTCGCAAGAGGATAGACAGCAACCTTAACCTTTGACATTTGGTCTCAAATGTCAGTGTGAGGCTTGGACAGATGTCTTGGTACCTTAATGGTCAAGCAAATCAAAATTCCAGTGCCAAACACACCACCCTTGCTATTAAACATAGGTGTCAACTTAGGGATAAAATTCTCCTCCATGTTTGTCAAATCACCTTAGATTTTGTGATCAAAATTGTGCAATTAACACTATGTTGATACCTGCCACTTCTATCAATAATTCCTTTTCATCAGCTCCCGAGTTGTTTATCCTTTGAGTTAACATGGTGGGAACTAATCCTTAGCAGTTGGTAAATAGGGGTTATTTAGACTCTGATTTCCATGTTTTCACCACTGTCGAAGCACCTTGGGTTTTATGACCAAGATTCTACAGCTAAAACCCTTTTCGAAACTTACAAGTTTTATTAATAATCTTATATAATTTTCAAGCATGTCACGGTTGATTCGAACAACTATAAAGCTAAAGAGTTTCACTTGTTCTTTTAGATCCAATTCTTTTTCATTAACCTGATACAATAAGTATGAACTCTTTGACAATTTCTTAAGGGAGACAATGATAGTAAATCAACCCTTAACCTCCATTAGATCATCATGGTCTCTAACATCATGTGTCAATGGCATTCCTGTTCATTTTTACTACCATCCTTGGCTCCTATCCTTCCTCAATTGATGTTAGTGATAGTTTAGTTATGGAATTTAACATGATAGTTGTTGCCTCCATTCTCCAAAAGATCATAAGAGATATTTTGGCTGCCTAGAAGAGAATGATGCCACAACAATAAGCTCTAGATAGATTTATGATAGGTGGCTCTCGTGATTGATGCAAATGATGCAATGTCAACTTCAAAACACTCTGGTTGAATCACTGATATCCTCCTTTGCTTATATTGTATTGCTGCGTAGATACCATAATATTTCAGTTCCTCAAATACTTGAGGTTACAAACCCCTACCCTTCTCTATCTTCTAAGCCCATTAATCATCAATAGAAGGATTGAGTTTCACCACCACTATTCTACTTTAATCTACTAGCCTAGTCCATCGCTATACACTTCGTTTCAACCACATACACTTCCACATGCTAGCAAATTAAGACTACCATAAAGTTATTAAATCTTTACACCTTTCCGAGTTATGTTAAGAACCTATCACTCTTGGATCGTGTAACTTAAGGAAGAAGGAGCTTCAAGTTATATAGGTAATCGAGTAACTAATCTTGGGTCTTAACCTTAGTGCTTTTAGTGGATGGCATTTAGTTCGAATTGAACAATCAACAAAGTTATGAAAGGCACCATTAAACTTTGTAGCTAGTTACACTTGGTCTAATTTTATGACCTTCTCTTTTAGAAAAAATTAATCACATCATCAAAAAGAACTCAAAAAAGTGAGTGGAATCGACTATTCATTTGCTTAAAACGGATTAGAAACAAAAAAGTTCTATGCAATTAAAGTTTAGGCCTCGAAATTACAGAAAACTTAAGGCTTCCGTAGTTCAATTTCCCAAATAGCTCATAAAGCTATTTTTCGTATGTAATCTTTGAAATGTTTGTTGTATTTAGGTGAATCTAACCGGGATTTTGACTTGCCTAAGGACTATTATGACGGTTAAGGAGCTACAGCAATACAACTAAAGAGAGAGAGAAGCTCTTATAACACAAGATATGTGGTACTAAGGGCATTTGATGTAATGACCTAAAATAATACAACTTAAATGTAAAAATCATTAGGTAAATAATGTGAAGTTTTTAGAAATATTATAAAAGAAATCACAAAAATCACTGCTAAGTTTTTTTGTGTTTTAAAAATATTACAATGCAAATAATCCAATTATTGATTTAGAATTTAATTGAATGACAAAAAAATTTTAAGATACAATTTTCATATTTTTACCCAATCAATAACTGATAATAATTCAATAACATAAGGAGATAACCTAATCATAACTTTAATAAGACAATGGTAAGTCGGACAAATATCCAAAGAGCAAAAACGAGACATTTTAATTTCAATCTTATCAAGATGATTACGTTAATGAAAATTATAAAACATAATATCTCTAATAACTAAAAGAATAAGAGCACTATATATTTTATATGCACATTGTTATTTATATTTAGATAAGAATGGAAAGGCAAGTCCAAAACCTTCCATTGTTGAGCTTGTTGCGTGGTGTGAATCTATGTTATGTCGTCATACGTCATCTTAAGTTAAGAGACAAGTCAATTCGAGTCAAGTCCAGTCGTTTGTCATCTTTATTGAATCTGAATTCTGTTCAAAAATCGAGTAAGTGAACGTTGAAATCGCTAAACTAATTCTTATTGCTTATATATGCTATATTGCATAGAACATCAATTGTATAAAACTAATGAAACATTTAAAACCCTAAAAGTATGGAATTGAAGAAATAAATGATAGGTCAGTAGATAATTATAAAGAAATAATATTAAACTTAAACAATAATAAGTTCAATACCTTTTATAAAAATGAAATTAGTATGAAATGCCAAATAAATGTGATAAAGATCAAAATAATGTAAATATAGTACCGTATTTAATAAACAAATTAATAGATATTTGGGATTTCAAACATTCTCTTTAGGTAGCCAATCTGCTTTGATTGTTCTTTTCAACAAATCAAACTCTTTTATCTTTTATAAATTTTAAACTAAACTCCTTTTCTTTTATTTTGAAATCTTTAAACCCTTAGAAAATTTCAATTTTAATGTTTAATAGATTTGCAAACTCCAAATCTCAGACTATTTCATAAATTGATTAATTCAATTTCTTATAATTAATAATTTAGACCTTTTTAATTATAAATGACTTAAAATTCTCAAGTTTAAGTATTCAAATTTATAAATTTCCTAAATTAGCTATTTTAACTTAAAATTCAATTGTCTTAATCCCTGCAAATTTTAAGTCCAAATGCATATTTAAAATTATTAGTTTTAAACCCAGACTCAAACTAAATATCTAGTTTTTACAAATTGAATTCCAAATTTAGATTGTCCATTCAAACTAATAATTTCTATGTTATAAATTCTGAAATTATTTTATAAGTGCTTTTGATACTTAAGAAAATCATCTAAAAGATTTAAACTGAACCCCTTCACTCATGATTATCCTTAATTATTTTTGTCTCTATCCTATTTAATCCTTTTTCTTTTCTTTTGGGCTTTCATCTTTCTTCTTTCCTTCTTCTCATTTCTTTTACAAATTTTTTTTTTCCTTTCCCTCTGCCTCTTCTTTCTACTTCTCTTTCCTTCTCAAATCAAACCTCCAAAATCTTAAATCCAACAAGTCAAAGTACAAAGTGAAGATAGAAAACATGAAAGAAGATAGAGACTGTGAACATGGAAGCTTCAAGAGCTTAAGGAAAATAGGGACAAAGAAGAATCAAGAGGTTTATGATGTATAAAAGAGATAAGTTGTTATTTGCTTTGTTTTAGTTGTTGTATATGTTTGTATGTGTTGGTTTGATACTTGATACATGTTGGGTTGGTGATAAAGATGATGAATAGTATGTGTGGGGTTTGATAGAAGGGTTTGGAGGTGTTTGATGTTGTTCACTGAGTATAGAAGTGTTAGAAGTAATGAAAGCTAACTTGTATGATCTTTAGATGATGTTTTGATGGAAGTAAAATGTGTAAAAATTGATAAAAAGATGTAAAAAAATAGAGCAAATTTGTGACAGTGCAGTAGAGGCAGCATGAGTTGTGCTCGTGCCCATGTAGGTCCATATGGGGGCGTATCAGAGGCCGTGGTAGCCTTTGGTTATTTTCGTTCCAGTGAGCACAGGCTATGCTTATAAGCACCACCATGTAGAAGGCTAGGCACCGTAATTCCGCCCAGATTTTAAAAATAAAGGAATAACATATAATAGATATGACATATTAGTATTCACAATTAGAGATTAATTAAAAGAATTAATGGATCTAGAATTGATTTGAGTTAACATGATTTTCAAGAATAAAAGGAGTTTATGTAAAGAACTTAAATCTAACTTGGTTTAATGAACTTTAATGAGCTAAAACGAATTAAGTTAATTAAGTGTATTCAACTTGGCTAAGAGTAAGCTAACATAGAATTAAATTTATATAGTGAACTTAGTTAATAAACCTAGGTTCAATCCAATCTAATAAATCATGATGAGTTGAAATGATCTAATTTAGTTTGACTTCTTATAGAATATATCATATTATCTTAATGAAATGAATGAATACAACTTAACAAATAAGCTAAGCTTAATATGGAATTTGAGTATGAAGCAAATCAATTAATGGACCTAAGGGTAATGTAACTTGAAAGACTAAAAGAAACTAAAATTAATATAATAAAATAATTAGATTTAGTAAATAAGCTAAGTTAATCTAAACCTAATTAGTAAATGAGTTAGATGTAATTGTAATGCAATAGACTTAAATTTATATGTGGAATATATCATTTCAAATGTGTTTTTGCTTTGGAAATGATTGTTTTTGTATATGAATGACATGATGATGTTTGTATAAAGAATGAATCATAAACAACGAGAAAAGAAATACTTTGATAGATAATGGAGAACTGTCCATTTCTCCGGGATGCAATCTTCACAGCCATGACAGGGTGTCTACTTAGTATCTGATAAAATAAGACCATAAAAATGGATTTAATTTCATGAATAGATGTTTGCTTTTGGTACATTCTCTGAATTAGCTCTAGCCAACCTTCTATTTCTATTTGGATTTTAAGGTCGAAGGATGATGATGATTTGATGTTGATAGAGATGATGATTTGGGTTTCTAAAGGCTTACTAAAACCTAGCTTAGATGAGAGGTGGGTAACTATGACCTCATTACCATGTTTGTGTTTGTAACGTAGTTCCACCTCAATTAAGATATAATTAAATATGAGTGGGGACTAGGTATTCAACTGTTGTTTGATGATTGCTTTAGTTGATAAGTCACTAACATAAAAGTGATCTCACATTGTTTGTGATGGTTGGTTAGTTATTGTTGATGAGTGTTTGTAAATTGATTGGTCAACCTAATTGGTCAACCTAATAAAAGAACCTAATACTATTTAGCCATTTAATTAAATGAACATGCATTGCATAACATCATACTTTCATTAGCATGGTGTTCACATCACATATTAACATTCCAAGTTTGTAGTA
Organism: Combretum micranthum; assembly: GCA_024138025.1. Classification (NCBI taxonomy): domain Eukaryota; kingdom Viridiplantae; phylum Streptophyta; class Magnoliopsida; order Myrtales; family Combretaceae; genus Combretum; species Combretum micranthum. The sequence goes on along the minus strand of JAMXBD010001737.1, from coordinate 191,007 downwards.
GTGTCTTTGAGAGTCTAGTGAATATGGTTAAGGCTATTATAGGGTTGTTGACTTCATGGGAACTAAGAAGCACCAAAGGACGTCGGCCATTTTAGAGTCAGCTTTAGGGATTAATACTTAGGGAGGTTCTGTGATTCTGATGTGAAGTGGAGGTTATGTTAGCAGTATATGTATATTATGCAAGACCAAAATGAATTTCAAGGAAATCTTCCTTCCTTAGTTATATTTAAGGAGCAGTTAAGGTTATTTTTCAACAAAACGTGTTTCAAAGGAAATCCTCCCTCCTTGGTTATATCTATAGGGAAGTTAGAGGCTATTTTTCTTAAAATGAGTTTCAAAATGAAATTCTCCTTCCTTAATTATTACTAAGGAAATTTTTGAGGTTATGTTTGTTATAAAAATGATTTTGGATTGAGAAAGCAATAAATTGAGGAAGCTATGAGCTGAATGCTCTGAATTTAGAAAGAACCCCCTTCTTTAGTTCATAGTTCTCCTGGGCATGAATGACTTAAGCTAGTCCTTCATCCCCCAAGAGCAGGCGTAAATCTCCATTGGTTTAAATTTCAGTCATCCAAACTATGCATATCATGTGGTTGAGTTTTACATTGCATATGTTTGTTTATAACAATTACTTGGCATTTGTTTGTTGTGTGGTTTGGTCATTGTCATTCACTGAGCTGTGAATTAGCTCAGGCTTCTATAGTTTTGGAGTAGGGACAGCTCAAGATTGGGACGGGCTAAGATTGTATGAAGAGAGAGCTCAACTTTAGTGAAGCCTTTAAAGAGAAGAAAAGGATCTTAGAATAGAATATGTATGCTTTGTATTTAAGTTAGAAATTTTTGTACTATATCTAATAAGCTTAGAATAGATTAGTTGGGTGAAGCAATAAGTTAGAGGACCATGGGAATATGTATTTCCATAGCTATCAAAATGTTTTTATGAAATAAAAGTTGTTTAGTAAACAATAAGTAGAATTTTGCAAAACTCTAACTTGCAAAACGATTATCATATCTTGGATATATACTTTATATGATTACTTCAGGTTTTCCTTCTAGGACCCTTTTGGGGCATGACATTTGATGTCCTTATTTCCCAATCTTGGGAAGCTATTGAATAATAATAAATCAATTCAAGGGAAGAACTCTCAAAACCTATGAGTAAATTGGCAATAGGATGTGATTAATTAAGACAATGATGATGATGAAACTAATGACAAAAGAGCTGGAACTGATGCCCCAGTAGCTAAATTAGATCAACTTATAGTAGTTGTGGATTTTAATGAGGAAGACCGGGAAGAGAAGGGTAGAAGCCCCAATCTGCTTTGAGATGTTGTCTTGTCAATTGAAGATAGAAACCTTTTGCTAACAAATATAGGGCATAAAGATGACAAGTTAATTCAATCAATTAGGATTGCCAAGATGATGGTGAGGGAGATATATAGAATGAAATGAGTGTTGCATTGGAATGTTTAAATCATGTTGAGGTTGAAAAGAGTTGTGTTCACTCTTTCATCCTTATGGATGACCTTTGTTGTGTATCGCATATGTGGGGTTGTTAATAAAAGTAGAGAGACCATGGTTGAGTTCCAGTATAGCAAGGAGACACAAACTCTACCTTAGATTTGCTAGTGGACTATTATGACTAGTAAACGCCATGAACAAGTGAGTATACATCCTATGATCTCTATATCCACTTGTGCATGTAATGTAGTGTATTCGTAATTTTATTAATAACTTGAAATGCATGTGACGTTAGGTTATGCTTGTGCCTGCCTCGTGTTTGAATTGCAATGCTAAGAACCCATAACTTATCTAAACAAGTTAAATGTGTGATTAAGTAGTATAGCGATGTTGTGAATGTTTGTGAAATTGTATGGTCACAAAGCATAACTAAACTTAAACCATAATCGACTGAAAATGATAAATGAACCATGCATAGCATAGCATAACATACTCCATTGTCGAAGGCCGTCATCACCCAGTAATGAACTAGATGGGCTATTAGCATGGAGTGTGAGTGCGAACCATGGGTCCTGTCCTTGACAAGTAAGAACTAAAATATGTTTAGAGGTATAGCCTATTGTCTAAGGTTGCGCCAATATCATTGCTTGAGATTATACCCACTTCAAGACTATATGTATATACTTAAACTCTATTTTATATGTATAGTTGAACAAGTTTTTTGATAATTTAGGTCTCGAAGTCAAGGGTTCTTAGGAGTTTATGGTATTAGAGTTCCTCCCTAACCCCTATCACAGAAGGCATAAATTCGTTCTACATATGATTATTGGTGGACCATATGTATTTGCTGATTTGCTTGTCTGTATTGCATATGCTTGTTTTAATAACTTGTTTGATATTGCTGAATGGTATGGGGTGAGGATTATATTTCACTGAGCTGTGGTTACTCACTCCCCAATAGTTTATTTTTGTAGGTTAGTTGAAAGCTGGGAATGGGCTAGGAATAGAGCGCAGATCGTGCTAAAGATCATGTCCCTTAAGTTGAGTATAAGATTAGAAACTTGTAACGCTGAACCTTGTAAACCCCGGTTTTCTTAGTAACTGAGTAAACTCCGTAAATTGGAAATCAAAACCCTAAATAGGATTAGTACAAGCAACCTAAGAACCCTAATTCCGGCTTTTTTTTTATTTCTATATAAAAGAACCTCTATAAGATAAATTAATGTGGATTATTGTTTTATAGTATATTTCAAACCAAACAAAATTTTGATTTCGAAAAATTTTCTATTCCGGGCTTCCCGAGCTCCATTACGGAAAAGCGAGCCCCGGAACTAGAAACTCATAAAAATATTCCGGAATACTCGTTAGAACCAGAATTTTATAAATATTTCAAAAATATATATTTTATAATTTTTAGGGTTATAAAATTTACAGTTATAGCCTTTTTCCCGTATTTTCGTTACTACCAGTAAAGTAGATGTCTTATCTATTATTTATTACTATTTACAAGTACAACCTACTACACACACCCCCATACCCTAGTCTTACATCCTTACGAATACTCAATTATATTTTCTTTTCCAAGAATTTTTGTCTCTTAACAAATTATTACATTTAATACAATTTATTACACCAATTTCAAATTTCAAATAAAATCAAATATATCTCTCTCTCACTCCCTACATGGCCGGCGCACCACCCTCCCAATTTGGCTCCAAAATGTTTTGTTTTATTTTTTTTTTTTAACACACAAACCCTAATTCCACTTAATATAAATAGTCTTTTAATTTTCTCTCTCTTTCATTTTTTTCATTTTCAATTGTTCAAAGCTCACCAATCCTCTCTTTTCCTCCTCTCTTTGTCGTGACTCCACTCCCCACACACACACTCACACAAGCTTCAATTTTCTTCTCCATTTCTCATCTATTTTAAGCCTTAGGTGATGATTCCTAAGCCTTACTACCACTTAATCTTGTAATGGCAAGATTATTCATGAGTATTTTCACTCAAAGTCCCCATGAGTACTTGCTAGGGACAAGAAAATGTTACTACATGAATATTAAGCCATCACAAGAGTAGATCTTGTGTTTGATCAAGTTTTTGTTGAGGATATTTCATGTTCATGCATGTAGGAGTGGACTAAAGTAGAGATCTAGCATAAAATTTTCATGTTCATGCTTTAAAACTTCATTTCATACATCATAAGTAGTAGATCTAGTTTTTAGATGCTTATACCATGCTTGACATTTATGATCTTGTGAATGATTTATGTTGTCATGCATTAATACTCATGAAGGCTTTGTTCTAGATATATAGATGTGGTATTTGGTAGATCTTTAGGTGAATAAAGCAAGGAACTTGTAAAGAACAAGTTTTTGTTTGAAATATTCAAAGACAAATTCGCGTGGTTTCAAAGGCCTATTTTGAAAACCCTTTTATCAACTTTAAAACTCATGTTTTATGTGAAAAATGAAGGATATAGGTAATAGGTACCATTAAGTAGTGATTTTTATAAGTTAAAATGAGTTTTGATGAGACTAATGTATAAAACAAGAAGTGGAATTTAGATGGAAAAATTTTGAGTTATTAGTCAACATATGAAATTCGTAATTTTGAATGTAGCCCATAAGAACACCTATCATCTAAGCTCAAAATAGAAGTTTTATGTATAAAATGGAGTCCTTAAGTAATAGGTATCTTAAAGTCTTAATTTTTATGCATTAAACAAGTTTTTCCCAAAAGAATCATTCAAAAATTTAATTTCAAGAAATTCGGATTTTTGGATGAATCCTATTTGAAAACATATTTGCTAAGTGTAAAATGTAAGTTTTTATGTAGAAATGAAGGCTTGGGTAATAGGTATAATGAAGACTCAATTTAGATAAGGATAAATTGATTTTCTTAAGGAAATAACTTCAAAACAAATGAGGTAGTCAATGTTAGGAATATAGTTTTCATGAAAGTGTGTAGCCATGGATCTTCACAAATAAGAAGATTCTAAATTTTCCTCTTTGTAAATACTATCAAAGGCATGCATGCATCAAGTTCATATCATTTCATTCATCATAGGAAATCATCAATATTGCATGTGTAGCTAAAAGTATATGCTAGAAACATCACAAACAATCATAGAGCTATTTTTTTCGGAGTTGAAGTTTTCGAACAACCAGAATTGATTCCTCTATTTCGTGACCTAAATATTTTCGAAACTTGAAAATAATATTAGGAATAGATAGATCTTTCGAAGTAGATAGAAATCGATATATTATATGCTTAATTCCGAGTTAAAACGAGTTAGATATGGTCATTTAAAGTTAAGACTTTATCTTATGTGGAAATTGACGAACTTAGTAGTTAGAATTGTTAAGTTATTAAAACCTTATAAGAAATACTCATTTCGGGTAATCCTTGTACTTAGGTGAATTGGAGGACGGATTTCCACTCCCCGAGGACTACTATGACTAGTGGATTTCTCTCCATGGCTGAGTGAGTTCATTTCTTAAATAATTGTGCTCATGTATGTGCTTGTAGTCGTAGTGGTATTAGAATTAGGAAAAGATAAAACTATGATGAGTTGTGATTTAATCTTGGTTGAATGAATAATAAGTATATCGAGACGAGACTTGTTGTAAATATCATTGTGTGAGCTAGTATAGGCTTGAATTGTCTGAAATTCTCGATGATCGCATTTAACCTACATAATTAACATGCCATTATTATATGAATAAATTGTACATGCATATCACGTAGTGAGTCACATTGCATTAGCTAATATACCTTTGGTGGGACAAAAGTATATTAGCGGAAGGCGAGGGGGCCTATGTTAACATTAAGGATATGAGATCGCTTAAGTTAACGGATGTGGAGTAGGCACATAAAACTACAACAATAAAACAACAGAGGTTGTATAACTAAGAGAAAGAGATCGGGATTATGGTTGCATGACTTATGGACCACCCCACTCAACATTGGAATTTATGGTTGCATGTCTTATGGACCATCCTAACCCCGAATGGAGGGCGTAAATCCATTCACATATAGCTCCCGGAAAGTCATATGCTTGTATGATCATTTGCTTGTGCATTTCATATGGCTGCTAATAACTTGTCTGATATATATTGTTGTTGAGTATTAAATATTTGGGAATGAATCTCACTAAGCCTGTTAGTTTACACCCCGATAGTTTTGTTGTGGTGTTCTTATTTTTGGTTGTTCCGAGAGAACACTTTTCACAGGGTTATCTTTTAGATAAAGGAGCTTTTGAAGAAGTCGGGACCTAGCTAGAGGCGTGGACTTCTAGGAAAATCTCCTCGATATAAACCCTAGTATTTGTAAATGTGAATTTAAAATGGACGGACTTCCATTATTATTTTGGCAGAGGTATGCCCCCTTGACTTTTGTAAAGATTTAACTTATTTATCTCGTTGTGATTTCTATTCTTAATGCTAGTGTATGCCTTCTTTAAACTATTCGATTCAAAGTGTGATCCTAAAAGTTGTGCAAGTGCACCTTACACCTGATATATAAATTTATGGGATGACTAAGGTTGTGATACTTAAGTTCAAATATCGAGTATGGTGGACTGTCACGTTTTGGGTATCCTTTGGGGCATGACAAACCTAGTCTGAGAGATGTAATTTGAAATTGCTCTTTCTTAAACTTAGCCAACAATTCTCTTAAACCTAGGTTTACCCTATCTTATCACTTGGTAAGGTATCCGACTCTCTGCGATCCATATAATCTATGGAAGTAACGGTATGCTTAATTATTTTCATAAATATATTAGGCTTGTTCATTGAACTAAACCTAACCTAACCGAAAACCAAACAAAATGAATCAAACCGAACCACAAAATGTGGTTCTTTTATATTTTGGTTCGGTTTGTGGTTCGGCTCAGGAAAAGCCTAAACGGGTACAGTTCGGTTTGAGGGGTTGAACCAAACCAAACCGTTTGAACCCAAACAAAACCGCTTCACATTAAAAGAAATAAAATAAATAAATAAGATCCATTTTATTTATTAATGACTCTCGAGCATTACATATTAGGACTTGTATTACTCTAAGATTAATGCAACAAAATGCAAAATTATTATCATGGAGTAAATTTACAAGAGCAAGTTCTATATTAGGTTGCAACAACTACAACCAATAACACTGAGATAATTTAGAACCTTAAACTAATTAATACGATAAAAATTTAAATACATTATAAAGGAATAATATTATAAGTAAATATGGAATTAATGCAAAAGAATAATTTTCTTAGTTAATATTATAGATTTATTAAAAATATATGTTATTTCAAATTTGTATTGAAAAATATTTTTAAAATGAGATAATATATATCTTTGAAATTTTTAGATATATGAATTGATATAATGATTAGTGACTTTAATTTTTGTGTGACATTTTTCCATCTAAGCATCTTTTTTTTTCTTGCGAACTCAAATGACTATTAATATTATTTATTTAAACTAAATCTTTTAAAAGCGGTCCGAACCAAATTGAACCAAATTGAACTATATGCGAAGCGGTTCGGTTCAAAATCCCGAACAGTAAAAAGCGGTTTGGTTCATTGAGGATTTGAATTAAATCATGATACCCCTAAAATATATTATAGCACAGTGGATGTATAACCAGTTAAAGTCTCGCAAACTCTGACTTACAATACAGTTCTCACATTGCAGGTGCACATGTAATATGATAACTTTAAGTTAATTCTTATAGGCCCCTTTTAAGGTGGTGACAATTTTAATTAATTTACCTTGATTGTGCGAAAGATGAAAAGTGGATCCTCCTCCTAAAATTTGTTGAAGCCTCATCTAAGAGAAATAATTCAAGTTTAGCTTTTTAAATAATTCAAATTCGTAATTGATATTTAGATGAATTTCTTACCTTTCTTCTTGGATTGTTTGAATGTTTATTGTTTCCTTTTACTTTAGATAGTTCTCAAGGTATAATAATTTTCCATGAGTTATCTAAAGGATTTTAAAAGTTAAGTTTTGTTTGTTTTATTTTGAAAAGAAAAGAAAGATAGATAGGTGGGGTAAGTCATGTATTTGGCATCTGATGAAAAGTGGCAAATTGTTTTGTTTTGTTTTGACAATGAAATAAATAGTGATAAGTGGAGACAGTTAACTCATAGTTTTCCAAAGGAAAAATGAGAAGGAAAGAAAAGAGAATTAAAGGTAAATCAATCATTGAACTTTACTATTCTTATTCTTCCTCCTAGTCCAGTCTTTTAAGCTACAGGAGATAAGATTATCTTTAAGAGATAAGATGATATGAGAAAAGTCTTGGTCTTCCCTTTTGAATTATATAATTACTTCAACTTATGTGATAGGATTGCAATGATGACCTTTCCCACTTAAGTCTTACAGCAAGTTAAGCTTGAGAATGAAGAATTTTCTAAATTTCCTTAATGAGTAAAAGATAAATGTAATGATGAGTTTGTTATATGAGGAAGAAAAGAAAAAATTTACAAAGTATTTAAGGATTTTGATGCATCATGACTGAAAACTTAATCTCCAAGTTCTATATAATATTTTATATTGCACCCTAAGTCAATATATTAAACTTTAAAGTTATGCGATTGAAAATTTCTAAGGTTTATATTTATCCTATTACGATTTTATATGGTTTAAAAGATCAATTTTAATATTTATAAATAAAATTGAAAATGTTCATTTTGAAAATTAAGCTTTTACATTATTTATAATACCTCATTTATAGATTTAAAGTATTATATAATGTTTTAATCCTATGCAATCGAATAAAATTGAGTTTTGAGTTTACACGATTAAATAATATTGACATTTTAAGTTTATGTAATTAAATATTAAAATTTAAGTTTACGCGATTAAATAATATTCAAATTTGAAGTTATGCGATTAAATTATATTTTTAAACTTACACAACTAAAGTTTTAAGGCCTTAAAATTTGAATTTGAATTTGAATTTGTTTATTATATTTGTCACGGCCCGAAGGGTACCCTAAACGTAGCAGTCCGCCGTACACAATATTAAAGCCCAAGAATGACCGCCTCAGTCACGCGAAAGCTTCCATACTATGTACAAGGCGTCTAACACATAAAGGAGACACATCGGAATGATACATTTTATGTTGATACAATTGAGTAACAATGTAAAGGAAATACAATCCATTATACTTCCGATGCAAACCACTATACTTCATAATACAATTCACTCAACTTCAATTACATTCATCCACCGACTTCCCTACATAAACTATTACAAGACAAATCATAAAACTAGAAGATACTTCAAACATTCTTATTCTTTGCTAAACTCCCGAAGTTATTCCCGGCTCCAACCAATTCGGTCCCCACTTTGCATTCTTGAGATAACCTATTCATTTAAAAACTATTGGGGTATAAGCTACACTAGCTTAGTGAGAATTTCCTTAATTCCGTACCATAACAAACAATTTATTAATCAATCATATGCTATGCATGAACAAACACGTGAGCAAGCAATTATGCATGGGTATCCGAAACCCACACACAGAACGAATTTACGCCCTCCATATCTTGGGTTAGGAATGGTATTGAGTCTACACGACCGCATCTAGTCCCCAAGCCCTCGGCTCTTAGCACTCAACTCGGCTAGGCTCATCCAAGAATGCACCCACATGTGCCTTAGTATCCCTGAATGAGCTCTGGCACCGGGTTCGTTATCCAAACGAGTCATCTACGGACCATACCGATCGACCTGCGTAGGATTAACATGCTACCAAATGCAATATGTCCGATGCGATGCATGAACAATTTAATTTTTGCTTAGCTCAAAAATATTTATACATTCTTTGGAGTGACCAACCAATATCACACATATAACGGGAATAATATGAACGGTGCAGTTATCCAATCAAATCGTGGTTTTGATATGCTTTAGTATTCTTTGGCATACATTCTTCACAGTCTCATCATATATCCCATCCCCATTCATATCGATTTTTATCTTGTTCTTATAATTCTAATGCAACTAACTACAAGCACAATCAAGGTAACAAAACAAGGAGAAAACTCACTCGGCCATTGGATCACCGGTCTTCTAGTAATAATAATTCGGTAGCAGGGAATCGTCGATCTCGGGATCTCCTAAAAAGGAAGAAATACTCTAATAAGTATTTCATCACTTAACTAATCCAAACTATCTCATTCAAACTATCAAATTCGCAATTCGCGTCCTAAGCGGGAATTCCAACTTAAAACTGCCATAACTTGGTCATTTTAACTCGGAATCTCGCAAATTATATATCGATTTCTATCTACTTCGAAAGATCTATCTATTTTTAATATTATTTTCAAGTTTTGAAAACATTTAGTTATCGGAACAGAGGGATCAGATCTGATCAGTAACGGTTTCCAATTCCGAAAAATAGTTTTGTAAATGTTTGTAATGTTCCTACTATATAAATTAGCTATACATGCAATATGAGTGATTTCCTAACATGAATGATATGAGATGAGCTTAGTGTATGTATGATCTTGATGATTTTGCCTAAAGGAAATTTTATAACTTTTTATTTTGCAAGACCATAATATTAATTACTTATGAAAAGTCTAGTTTTTTAACTTTGATCATTTCCATTTGTTTTGGATTTATTACTTAAGAAAATATAATTATTTTTGTTAAAATTGAGTCTTCATTATATATATTACTTATGACCTTTATTTCTACATAAAAATTTCCATTTTACATTTTGAAAACATATTTTTAAAATTGGTCCATTCCAAAATCCGAATTTTTGTAAGTAATGTTTTTGAGTGATTTCTTTAAGTAAAAATCATTTGATATTTAGAAAATTAGGGCTCAATCATACATAACCACTAAGGACTTCATTCTTACACAAAAATTTGCATTTTACACTTTGCAAATATGTTTTCCAATATGGTTTACTCAAAAATTCGAATTTTAGAAAATCCACTTTTTGAATGATTCATTTGGGAAAAACTTGTTTAATGCATTAAAATTTAAGACCTTATGATACCTATTACTTAAGGACTTCATTTAATACATAGAACTTCCATTTTGAACTTGGATAATAGGTATTCTTATGGCCTTCACTCAAAATTACGAATTTCACAAATTTGTTACTAACTCAAAATTTTCTCATCTTGATTCTATTTCTTGTTTTATACATTAATCTCATCAAAACTCATTTCAACTTATAAAAATCACTACTTAATGATACCTATTACCTATATACTTCATTTTTCACATAAAACATGAGTTTTGATGTTGATAAATGGGTTTTAAAAATTGGTCTCGGTTGGGATCCGAATTTACAAAATTCATTTTTGGACATATCTTTTGATAAAACCTATCTAAACTTATGAAAATCCATTCCTTACATATCATATCTTAAGAGCCCTTCATTTCTTGAATAAAAACTTTATTTTGAGTTGGAAAACATGTTTTTAAACTAGGCCTTGGCCAAAATCCGAGAATAGAACTTTGTTTTAAAAATTAATCTTTGAAAATCATCTTTGAACCATATAAAATGAAGTCTTGATGCTATATATATATTAAGCCTTCATTTTCTTATGTAAAAATTACATTTTGACACTTGAAAAGTAGTTTTTAAATATGGGTCTTGCCAAAATACGAATTTCACAATTTTGTTTGAGTTCATAACTAAGATCTATACTTAATATGAACATAAACATAAACCAAATGCATGGTAATAAGCTATAAACATCATGGATCTAAACTTCACTTATCAAAATCTTTCATTTATGTTATCTATACCCTAAGCCCTTCATTTTAAATGAAAAATATACATTTTGAAGTTGAAAAACCACTTTTCTAAATATGGTTCCGTTTTCATCCGAATTTTCAAAAGTTGTTTTATTGAAAATAAAATAGATCTTGAGTTTCCTACAACTTCCTACCATCATCATGCTATCACAAGTCATCCATGAACATAAAACAAAGTCTAATGCATTTTATGAACTCAAAACTCTAGATCTAGTTTTCTAAACTAGTTTTAAATGCATGAACCTCTAAGATGGACATGTGGATGATAGATCTATGCATAAATCATAAGAAATAACAAATATAACAACTTAAATAACAAGATCCATGGCATAAACGAAAATCAAAGCTACAAAAATTTAGATTTACAAAATATATCAACTTTAAACAAGAAAATAATTGAAATACAAGATATAAAAGTAGAGAAAAGGAGTGTTTCATTATTGCCATCATCATCCTAAGCTTTTAAGCTTATGGAAGGTCATTTGATGCATGAAACCTTCATTACACTTTACCTATATCACCTATAGAGGCTTTGAGATGAAGATTTGCTTAAAAATCTTCAAGAAATATGGGTGAAGGCTCAAGAATGAGTTGGGGGCAGCTTGTTGTTGCTGGAAGAACAAGAGAAAATGAAGAAGAAAGAGAGGAAAAAATGGGAGAGAAAAGTTAATGAATGATAAGGAGGAAAATGTGTAAATGAAAGAGAGAGAAAATGTGTGTAATAAATGAAAGAAAGAAAGAAAAAAAAAAACCAAGGCAGCCAAAAAGACCATGCTACACGTGAATATTGAGAGAGGAGAGAGGGAATTTGTTGAATTTTGACTCAAAATTAAATTGTGTAATAAATGTGTATGTGTAGCTTCTTTAAGAAGGAGTGGAAAATAATTATTTTGGTCAAATTAGGATTAAATAAAAGGACAATGGCAGCCATGAATGAGTCAAAAATCTGCCATCAATTGTGGGATAATGTGTAGAAAGATTGAAGTGAAAAGAAAGTGATATGTGTAAGATGTACTTGAAGATATGGGTTGTAAAAGTACTTTATTAATAAAATAAATTAAAATAAAATAAAATTGTAAAATTTATTCCAAATATTTGTAGCAGATTTTTCATAATTAAAGTTAAATAATTATTTGAATTATTTTAGTATTTTAACAAATATGTTACCGGTATGATCAAAATACGCGAATATGGGCTATAAATAATATTTTTATAACCCGAAAAATTCTAAAAAATTATTTTATGAAAATAAAAATTTTTTAAAATATTTTTCAATTATTAAATTAATTTATTTTATTTTTATCGGGTCTTAAACAGAATCTGATCCCGTAAAGACCCGAAACGAACTAAATTTTAGAAAAACAAAATTTTCTATAACATATAAAATATTTATCTAAAAATATAAGGCTTTATAAGAATAATAAAATTTTGTAATGAAATAAGGATGAATAATGCAAAAGACTAATCAATTACCGGTAATAATGAAAATACGATAAAAAGGTTATAACTGTAACTTTTATAACCCGAAAAATTATATAACTGATATATTTAGAAAGCTTATGAAATTATGAGTCTAACGGTACTATTGGTATATTTTTGATATCTCGAGCCCCGGGACACGCTTCTCGAAATCTGTATCCGAACGGGTTTGAAATAGGTCAAAAATTTACTAATCTGATATTTTTAAACAAACTCATATTACTATGAGCTATTCTAAATATTTAAACTACATCTCGGCCCCTAGGGCTAGGGGTGCTAGATTGTCAGACTTACACTATTGTATTCCGGTTAGGGTTTCCGAGTGATTTTTTGGTTTAGGCCTTTACCAATTTGGAAACTGATATTTATGTTTATACAACATATTTAATTTGAGAAATTTATTTTAAATTTTATTTTTGTAAGTATTTAATATCTTTTAACGTTTTTGGAATTTTTGAATTGGGTTTCATTTCCGAAAGTTAATCATTATTTACTTTTTAATAATTCGTTTTTGGGATCTATATTACCCGATTTTATAAATCGAAGTCACGTATGGAATTTGTCGTACCTAGTGGTTTTGAATTTAAAGACCAATGTGTTCTTATTTTATTTTTAAAGATTTTCATTTTGTCAAGGTTAAGAAGTTTCTGAATTCGTTCGTGTTTTTGGACTAGTTGAAATTCGGTTTTAATTTGGAGTGATTTTTAGGGTTTATTTTCGAAGTTCATCTTGAAATTATTTATCGAAATTTTTCGGGGCTTACAATATTCCTATTATCATCTTTTATTTCATGATTCTAATATTGAAATGTTGATTCTAGCCATTTCTTTAGTTATTGACTTATCATGTGATTTATCAAAGTTCATCTTATTACTAGTGTTTTATTTCTATAATATCATTTTAGATCTATTAGACTTTATAATTATATCAAACTACTGTAGTCTTGTGTTATATATTAAGTAATGCACATATAATTGTTTTCATTATTTCAAAATAATATCTTTAAAATTAAGTCTAAGGCTTCTAAATTATTTGTAAAACACTTTAGCGTTGAAAACTAAATTTTTAAATCTATTCGATTAAGTGTTTTTAGGGTTTTAGAGTTTCCGGGTCCGATCGATCAAATTAGGGTTTTATGCCCTATAGGCTCAAAATATTTTAATATTCATGTTTATAAAAACAAAATTTTTATTTGACCTCCAAATTTCTAGACTGATCGGTTATTCATTTCATCTTGTATATTTCAATCCTAGTGATTTATCTTTAAATTATCATTTGCTAACCAATAGACTCTAGAAATTTATCTCCTCATTCTATGCTTGATATCTAGAATTGAATGTTTATATTTATTGAGTTATTGCCTAGTGACAATTAATCTTATCTTTGGTATCTTTACTAATCAAAGAAATTTTTAATGAATTTTATACCATGAATGAGTTTAAAATTATTTTATGTTTTAATTCATAGCATTTGAATGTGTATTATACCACCATCTATTATATGGTATTTGATTTCTTATTAATGAACTTGAAGCAAAAATTCTCTCGGATCACAAGTATAATATTCGTAGTATAATAATTATGGTCTTACATGATTAATGTCATTAACTTATCAAAATTGCTTTAATATGTGTGTCGAGTATTGTATCATTTATTATAGGACAAAGTAGTCTCATTTATTATTTACTACAATTATACTATTCGTATTTTAATATTCTTAAACCGCAAAAAAATGAAAGCAATTTTGGTGACTCTTCTTAAAGTTTTTTTTTTTTTTTTAGATATTTTACATTATATTCTTAGTGATTATCATATTTAAGTTGTGTAAATCAGGGCTTTCACACTGGGGATCCACAAGATCTAAGATAAATAATTACTCCTCCACAAATTTATCAATACAATTCAACAATTTAAAAAAAGTAAAAGAGAAACATGATAAGAATAAAGCGTGTTAAATCGAAGATTCTTTATAATTCAGAAATCATTGAGGTCTAGTGAATGATCTCCTTGAATTTTCTCATGAAAATCCTTAGAAATCAGCTATGAATCTAAGAATAATGTACAAATCCTGCAAAAAGTATGTAATACTCTATATATTCCTAACTAAAAGTGTACTATATGTCCTAGGGTTTCATGTAAAAAGTTGTATTTATAATACAAAGAAAACCAGCATGGCCAAAAGATTTAAAAATAACAGAAGCTACATCAGACGAATGTAATAACCCCAACCACATGGCCGTGCTTGTAAACCCTAGTTTTCCTAGTAACCGAGTAAACTTCGAAAACCGGAAACCAAAAACCCTAAATCGGATTAGTTTAAGCTTGAGAGGGAAACCTAGGAACTCTGGATCCGGCTTTTCTTTAATTTCAACGAAAAGAACTTTTGTAAAATAAATTAATGTGGAATATTGTTCTAAAGTATAATTCAAACCATAAAAAGATCTATTTTCAAAAAATTTTCTATTCCGGGCCTTCCCGAGATCCATTACGGAAAAACAAGCCCCGGAACTTGGAATTCGAAAAAATATTCCAGAATACTCCTTAGAACCAAATTTAATGAGGATTTCAAAAATATAATTTTTACATTTTACGGTTTATAAAAATTACAGATATAGCATTTTTCTTGTATTTTCTTTACTACCGGTAAAGTAATTGCCTTGTTACTATTCATTACTATTCACAAGTACAACCTACTACACTCACAAGCCACTCCCTACTCTTACATGCTTACAAACACTCCATTACATTTTCTTTCCAAGAAAAGTTTGTCTCTTAAGAATTATTACAATTTAAGATATATTATTACACAAATTACAAAACAGAATAAATCAAACTCTCTCCCTCTCTTCCTCATTCCAAAACCAGCGCACACCCCATTTTGCCTCAATTGTTTTATTTTATTTCCTTTTTATAATTAAAAAAAAACCCTAATTTACTTACTATATAATATCTTTTATGCCTTCTCTCTCTCATCCATTCATTTTTCACTTTTCAAAAGACTCATAAACTCTCTCTTTTCTTTCCCTTTGGTCGTGACACCTAAACCCACCACACACACTCTCACGAGTTCAATTTCTTCCTCATTTTCTTCTTGATTCAAGCCTTAGGTGATGAATCCTAACCCTTTCCTACATTAAATCTTGTAATGGCAAGATTATTCATGAGTGTTTTCATGTTAAAGTCCCCATGAGCACTTGCTAGGGACAAGAAAATACTACTACATGAATATCAAGCCATCACAAGAGTAAATTGTGTTAAATGAGTTTTTGTTGGATGATCTTCATGTTCATGCATAATAGTAGAGTAAAAGTAGAGATCTTGCATAAAAATTCATGTTCATGTTTTCAACTTCATTTTATGCATCATAAGTAGTAGATCTAACTTTTAGATGCTTATACTATACTTGACATTCATGATCTTGTGGATATTTGGTGTATTAATGCATTAATGATCATAAAGGTTTTATCTTATGCATATAAATTTGTATTTAGTAGATCTTTAGTTAGATGAGATAAGGAGCTTAAAAAGGTAAAAATTTTGTCGAAATATTCAAATGAAAATTCTGATGATTTCAAAACCGTGTATTAAAAACCCTTTTATCAAGTCCAAAACTTGTGTTTCATATGAAAAATGGAGAGTATAGGTAATAGATATCATCAAGTAATGATTTTCATGAGTTGAAATGAGATTTGCTAAGTGGAATAGGTAAAACAAAGAGTAGAAATAAGATAGGAAATTTTGAGTTGCTAGTAAACTTAAGAAATTCGTAATTTTGGAGTAATACCATGAAAACACCTATTTTTCAACTCAAAATGAAAAATTTTATTTAAGAAATGAAGTCTTTAAGGAATAGGTATGATAGAGCCTTAAATTTTAATGTATTAAATAAGTTTTTCTCAAAGAAATCATTCAAAAAAAATTTTCAAATTTCGGATTTTGGAATGACCCCTAATTGAAAACATGTTTCCAAAGCATAAAATGGGAATATTTATGTAGAAATGAAGGTTCTTAGTAATAGATATAATGAAGACTCAATTTGAACAAGGATAATTAAATTTTCTTAAGAAAATAAATCCAAAACAAATGGAATGATCAAAGTTAGGAAAATAGTTTTCTTGAAAGTAAATAGTCATGGAGTCTTACAAATAAAAGTTTCTTAAATTTCCTTTTAGTAAATAATGTCAAGAGCATGCATACATCAATTTCATAACATGCCATTCATGATAGAAAATCATCAATATTGCATGTATGGTTTATCTATATTCTAGAAACATTACAAACATTCGCAAAACTATTTTTCGGAATTGGAAATTTCTATAGATCAGAACTGATCAGAATATTCCATGACCCAAAAATTTTTTAAACTTGAAAATAATATTGGGAGTAGATAGATCTTTTGAAGTAGATATAAATCGGTATATAATATGCTAAATTCCGAGTTAAAATGAGTTAGATATGACCATTTTAAATTAGGACTTCAACTTAGGCGAAAATTGACGAACTTAGTAAATAAAATTGTTAAGTTTATAAGAACTTTATGAGAAATACTCATTGATGGTATTCCTTGTACTTAGGTGATTTGGAGGACGGATTTCTACTCCCCGAGGACTACTACGACTAGTGGATTTCTCTCCATGGCCGAGTGAGTTCATTTCTTAAATAGTTATGCTCATATATGTGCTTGTAATCGTAGTAGCATTAGAATTAGGAAAAGATAAAATTATGATGAGTTGTGACCTAATCTTGGTGGAATGAATGATAAGTATATCGAGACGAGACTTGTTGAAAAATCATTGTATGAGCTAGTATAGACCTGGATTGTGCGAAATTCTCTATAATCGCACTTAACCTACATAACTAACATGTCACGATTATATGAATAAACTGTACATGTATATCACGTAGTGAGTCACATTGCATTATCTAATATACCTTTGGTGGGACAAAAGTATATTAGTGGAGGTGGGGGGGCCTGTGTTAACATTAAGGATGCAAGATCGCTTAAGTTAATGGAAGTGGTGTAGGCACTTGAATCAACTACATAAAACAACAGATGTTGTAAAACTAAGAGAAAGAGATCGGGATTATGGTTGCATGACTTATGGACCACCCTACTTGAGATTAGAATTGTGGTTGCATGACTTAGGGATTACCCCAACCCCAAATGGAGGGCGTAAATCCATTCGCATATGGCTCCTGGAAAGTCATATGCTTGTATGCTCATTTGCTTATGCATTTCATATGGTTGCTAATAACTTGTCAGTTATATACTGTTGTTGAGTATTAAATATTTAGAAATGAATCTCACTAAGCCTGTTAGCTTATACCCCTATAGTTTTTGTTGCAGCGTTCCCATTTTTGGGTTGTTCTAAGAGAAAACTTTTCACAGGCCTATCTTTTTTTTTAAGGAGCTTTTGAAGAAGTCGGGACCTAGTTATAGGCGTGGACTTCTAAGAAAATCTCTTTAACGTAAACTTTAATGTTTGTAAGATGGAAGTAGACTGGAAAGACTTCTATTATTTTAGTGGAGGCATGCCCCTTAGCTTTTGTAACGACTTAACTTATTTATCTTGTTGTGATTTCTATTCTTAATGCTATTGTATGCCTTTTTAAGACTATTCGATTCAAAGTGTGATCTAAAAATTGTGCAAGTACACCTTACACCTGGTACGTAAACTTATGGGATGACTAAGGAGGTCATACTTAAGTTTAAATATCGAGTATGGTGGACTATCGTGTTTTTGGTACCCTTTGGGGCGTGACAGTGTCTTAGGCCACGTATCCCAATTTGAAATATAACTTTGCCATTGTGCTGATGCATGAAGGCCGATGTCATTAGTGTGATTGAAATTCCTCCTTTGCCACGCCCGCATGCAAGATCGTGTACTCCAGTGTGGATAAATGTTATAGATCCACGTGTATTGGATGGTTATAATCTAGAATAATTAATACATTTGTGGCGTGTTTGCTCACACGACCGTGGCACCAACCACGACATCCTCTGTGGGTTCATCTTCCTCTTCATACTTTCGTGTATAGGACCATATTGTCAATTGTGGAAGAAATTTCTTCACCCTGGCTAAGGCACAACCACAACACTTCCTTGTCTCCTTGTTTTGTTGACTTTTTTTGTCTTTTGTTTTATTTCTTCATTGATTGATGATGAAGTGCTCAGGTAAGCATCATTTGCCTAAGATTAACAAATAAAATAATAAGTATAATTTTTAGAATTATTGATGAATATAGATGCAAAAAGAGTTCAAATAATTCTTGAATAAATAGAGTTATATGATCCTATCAAAAGCTAAGCTTCATAAACTATGATAGGACCCAAAAATTGGTGGGATGGCTTATGTAAATGTAACCCCCTAAGTCTCTTAGTCCATGTTAACAATGGAAGGTACTTAATGATTTACAAGGATATTCCAATAGAGTTTATGTTGAAAATAGTTTTCCTAACATCATGAATAGCTTAAATGCAATTCAAAGTAGGCTTGAGATGCTTGAATGAAGTTTTGAGCAAGCTTAAGTTCCTTTTCCATCCATCATTTGATTCAATTTACGAAACGTTGATTCATCTTTTTAACCATCGAAATATTAATACTTTAAATGAACTTATCGTCAAAAGTTTATGCCTATTGTGTAATTTTCGCTATTAATTTAAGTAAGTTGATTCGAATTTGATGGATAGATGATAGGGATAGAGTAAAAAGTATTATTTAAGATCCAACGGGAAATGGTACAAAACTTAACAACTATACTATTAATAGGTATACTTGCCTAAAAGTGATCATCGGATAGAATTGAGGTTACGATTTTTTTAATTTTTTAGAAAATGATCATCATTTTTCTTTAGTTTCCTCTTCAATCTACTAGCCTCACTAGGGTTATACAACACCATCTAACATAATTTAGCTCATTGCTAGAGTAATCTTGGATTAATCAAGGTAAATCCTATTAACTAACTTGATTTTAATCATTAACTTTAATATATAATTTTAGTAACAACTAATATATATTTTTATAAGGTTTCAGCTTAATCAAGGAGTGCAATAGATTACTTCAACGCTTAGCCAATCCAAGGTCATCTTAATCTATATTTATTTATCATTCAATTCAAGGACTTGGGAATAGTTACAAAATGATAATGAGGGTCCCCTAACTTAGACAGAAGCATGAAATAATTTTTCTATTTTGTTATTTAAATGTTGAAATTGTTATCTAAATAGAAAATTGAAGTTAAATTGAATAAGTTTTTTGCATTTTATCATTGTTGGGTTTGGTTAGAATAATCAAATAGAGGAATCATATTCATTTTGGTAATTTAATGATGAATAATTGTATTTTGGGCATCTAGATATAAATTGAAATTTTGTTGTTGTCTTGGCTAAAGAGGGATTAAGAAGGAAATTTACTTTATTTGTTATACAATTGATATTAATATTATTGATGATATCTAACTAAATGGTTGAAGTTAAGAAACTAAGGAGATTGTTTGTAATTTTTGTTAAAGTTTTCAAGTTGAGATAGGGTTTATGAAGGAATCATGTGTAAATTGTTATTTAATTCATATGTCCCTTCTTTTTAACTTCCAATTAAATTATTTGGATTAAGAAGAAGTTATTAAATGATGATTGGTATTGGTACTTGAGGATTTTGGCTATACTAAGACAATGGAGCAATTTTGTTTGCTTTGCCATGAAAATGATGTTTTAAAATTTTATCTTGGGTAATTGGATAATTGAAGTAAATACAGTGGTGAAAGAGTTGCCTATACCTAATATTGTAAGGACCAAAGGAAGATTAATTTCTAGCTTGATGAATAACTAAAGCCCATGGGTCGAGGTAGTCTAGGGTGCTTAATGGGCCTCAGAGACCCTATTGCCGGTCCATTTGTTAATGTTGTGCATATTGGCCATGATCAAGTAAGGCCATGATCAAGTAAGGCCTATGATCAAGCATTAAAATAAGTCTTTTGGGATAAGCTACATCAACTTTCTTGGGATTTGCAACCAAAAATTAGGTCTTGGAATGTGGTGGAATTTCTAATAGCTAAGATATTAAACATAACAAGAAATCACAATACAAAAGAATAAGAAGAAATAGCTAAAATGCAAGCTAATCAACTTTTTGGGATTTAGATTTGATAGTCAATTTGAAATTTCGGTTTTGCTAGATCATTAGATTTTCGATAAATATATTGCCATATTAATAGAGTTTGGGAGGTTGAAATTTACTTTCCAATCTACTTGTAATTTGGAATTATTCTTTTCATTTAGAGTTTTTTTTCCACTTGATTTATTTATATCTCTCACATATATAAATTTGATATGTAAAGGTTGATTTGATATTTCAATTTTCTTTTCTATTTGATTCTCTTCATTTGTCAACATATCAACAAATTTCACTTAAGAGAGGAAGAAAGGAAATTATAGTCTATCAAATTTTATTAAAACAACACATCTAATACATAACAAAAAGCACTAAGAGTCTATCTCAAATTTTTAAAGGATTTAGGGGGGCTAAATCCTAGTATTTGTCTAAATATTTTGTGTTCAACTTACATTTAGCCAAAGTTGAGTTAGTTTCAATTACAAGCATGCATCAAATAAGCACTCACAATTATATTACAAACAAAACACGCATACATATATATCACATAGCATTCACCATTACATCATAAAAGAAATCAATGTAAAATAAACATATATATACATAAACAACGCATAGGAATCATGCAATGTTCATTTAAATTCATTTTCAAATATCAACAGAAAATAAATTTGAGCCAAGTTGATTAATTTAGCGTGTTAAATCAATTTTATTAACTACTAACTAATGGTTTATCATTCAACAAGAAACAAGAAACAACAAACAAGCAAACAAACAAACCGGATTCCCAAGCTTTCCCGCACTCAACTCACCGATTCTAAAACGCAACCTAATTCATTATGCAAGAAGCAATGTTCAAGATAAACATTGCTCTTATACCATTTGTAAAGACCCGATATGCTCAATTCTCAAATTAAGCACACCAAGTCCCGAACCACGTATAACTCTTACGAATAAGGTTGTCTTAAAAGAAGGTATTTATGTTGAACATTGCTATTCGATTTTAGATTGTGAAATCATTCAATTAGATTCTGGAAACAACTGGATTTAGCAGTGAAAATAAATTTTAATAAAAACGTTTCTACAAAAAAGCATTCAAACTTCCACTATTAAAAGTGGAAAAGCTTTCACTTTGATAGATATTTACAAAACTTGGGCACTAACAAGCCCTTAGATGAAAATAAAAATTTATAAATGAATCCAACTCTTACTAATACTAAACAAAAAGAAATAAAATAACTAACTACATCCACGATCCTACTCACTTCACTCATCCACAAATTCTCTTCGAATCATCACAAATGCCCAAAACCCGAGTCAAGCATCATCAATAGCAACAACATCATCATATCATCATCTCATCATCCATCATTACCAACATCAACAAGAACTCATCATCATCAACTTCATCAACATCGTCTTTATCAACAACAAAACCTGTAAAAAGAATAACAACAACAAGAATGAGCCGAAGCCCAGTACACAGCAACACAATCACACACAGAATGACACACGAGCTTAACTAGATACAAATGCGACAATCAACAAGTTATTATCTTTTCTTTAAAATAAACAAATCAACACGTGAGTATTCAAACTCCGGACATCAAAGATCTAGTATCACGTCCGCTCCCTGAGTGGTCCCTACTGTTCATATAGACTAGGCAGCCCCACCTTCCAGCGTAGCCCATAATACTAGGGGATCCTGAGTAACGCATCACGACACTCAGAGGGTTGATATAAGTAGCCCGGATACTTATATCTCCTAGATAAATCTATCCAATAACGAAAAAGTACCATGCCCCCAATCTGAGCAAGGTCCCGCTCTCCGAATCAGATTCAATGGTGTAAAAGATAATCAACACTCATTAATTATTAAGTCGAGTTTAAGTTCTTAATTCATTTTAGATGCCTATCCTAACATCCAACACGCAAGTTACTGCGTACCTTATATACAAAATCCAAACAGAGTCTCAGAAGGAATTCCAGAAGATAAATTAGATATCCACTTCTGTTAAGGAAAGAGTTCGTATAAGAAACTAAACTAAACTAATCATCCACTTCATCAAAATCATATAAGAACTTAAGTTATTTATCCATTCATCTCAAACTCATTTATTAAATCATATTTGATCAGACACTAATGTGGAACTCCACTATGGCTGCGAATATCGCCCCGCCAAAATATGGACAGTTCTCCTTTGTCTGTCAAAGTAATTCTTTTCACTTTAATTATAGTTTCTTATCACAAAACATAGCATATATAAAGCATTCATACATAAAAGCATTCAACATATTCCCATATTATTCAAAGATCATCCTAATTCATTCATCTAAGCTAATTATTAGCTATTAACCCATTTCAGCTTAACCTTAGCCAAATTGTTTAGAGTTAGTCATTTAATTTAAAACTAGTTCAAGTTGATGAATTTAAGTAATCTAATTCCTTTTAGCTAATTCAAGCTCATTTAGTCAAGTTGAACTTAGATTCATTACTAATTCATTATACATGTAGGATTTATGTCAACTTAAACTCACCTTAACTTAAACTTAGCTAAATTAATTAACCTTAATCATTTAGTTCAAAAACTAAGTCAAAGATGGTTAAACTAACTCAACCTAATTCATTTTAACTCATTCAAGTCTATTTAATCAAGTTGAACTTAAGTTTGTTAACTAAGTTCATTTAAGTTCAATAACTAATCATAAGAACATATAATAAACAAATCTTAAACTTAGCATGAAGGAAATTCAAATAAAATTCATATAAATACTAAACTCATCATTTATATACTTATCAAGATCATTTAGTTTCACTAAGTCATCACAACATCATAAATCAAGCAATGGAAATCATAGATACAACATAACTACTTTTAGTTTAATTCTCCTGGAAATTCAATTATTTGTTGAATTTATAAATCTATCTAAATCATTCTTAATTAAATCAATCTATCAACATAACACATCAAAAATCACTTATCTATCTCATTTTAACTCAAAAAGATCCATTTACACTTAACAATAAACATTTAGAAATCAAAACAAGTTTTAATTTTGTTTAAGAAAACATAACAGCTGGAAAGAATCAAAATTTAAGCATTGATACGTTTCGAATTTGTAAAAACTCAAAACATGAAAGTTTTTATATCTCTTTTTAACCTTTTTATAGCAACTTGAATCACATCAATCGAAGGTTGTATGAAAAAGTCATGGCCAAAATACGGAGAGGTTGCGAAACAGGGCATTGAGTAAAACGAACACCGGCACTTTAAAGCCGGCGGCATAAATTTCAAAGCCGGCAGCATTGGAGGAAGCTTTAAGAAAATGCATTCTATTTCCTTCAACACCGCCTCAAAGCCGGCCGCGTAGAAGCTCCAGGAGGCGGCATTGACGATAGAACAGGGTTGCGAAAAGAGGTTTTTTACACTTTCCTTTTATCAAAACTTCTTCAAATCATTTACTAAGCTTCTTATATCAATTCTAATATTAAATAAACTCTAATAACAACTCCTAACACTTCAATCTTTCTCCAACAACTTACAACAATCAACTTCAATTCACTTCAACAAACTCCAACTCACTATTCATCCTCTTCTTCACCATTTCCAACTTCATCAAACATTAACTAACAAATACAAATGTAAACAGTACTTCCAACTCAATTCAACATCAATTCATCAATTAGATAAATAAACAACAAAGATAACAAGGAAATAAAAACTTATCTTTTTAGAACACTTGCACACTTGATCTTTCTTTACTTACTAACTTGTTTTCCTTCATCTAGCTTCTCTTAGCGTTGATTATTTTTCTAGATAGCTTTAATCTTGAAATTTGTGAAAGAAATTGGAAGAGAAGAAGAAGAAGAAGAAAAAGAAAACGTAAAACAGAGAAAAGGAAAAGCAAATGGCAGCAAAGGGAAATAAAAAGAAAAGGAAAGGATAAAACTAAATATATATATTTTAGAAATAAGGTATAGGTTTAGCACTATTAGATCAATATCTATAGTTCCAGAAGTATTAAAAGATGATTTCTGAACCGATATGTTATAAATTAAGATCTTATAATAAGAACTTAATTTAGGTTTAATTTGATACAAAGATTTAATTTGAGTTCGGGTTTAAGAACTGGTATTTTTATTCAAGCAAATAAACTCAAATTTTACTGAGATTTAGGAATTAGTATTTTTGGTCTAAATTGAATGTTCAGGAATCCTCTAAACATTTTTAGAACATGTTTAGGGATTTTAGGAATTTCAAATCTCAAAACCAACTTAATTATTAACTAATTAAATTAAGCCAACTTGTCTAATTAAATCCTATAATTCATTTGGTTCATTTAATCTATCTAAACTCAATTTCTAATCTAGGTGAAGATTTGGGGTATTTCACAAACCCTGATTCATGTCCTATCTCAACCCTTCCCTTGTTTGAGACCTTGGCCACAAGGAATGGCAAGGAAATTAAAGCTCCATGTTGCTAAAAAAACTCCCATGTGGCATCGATTGGTGAACAATTCTTCCATAAGATAAGTACAAGAGTGTCAACTTTATTTCCCCTCTTTACCAACTTGCAACCAGGGATTGTGTTTGGCTTTAACTCTTATCTGTGAACATGTTAGGTAACACTAAGGAAACATCCCATTGAAGGCCAGGTACTTCTTAAGTTGGAAAAATGAAGCATAGGATGAATCACAGCTTCCAAAGGTAGATCAAGTCAATAAGCTATTGTTCCTACCAGATCTAATATTTTGAATAGCCTATAATATTTGGCTACTAGCTTGTAAACCCTAGTGTGTTTTAGTAAGCCTTGTCTATAGGGTTGTAGCTTTAAGAGTACGTAATATCCAATCTTAAACTCTCTATTTATTCTCTACAATCTGCTTATAATTTCATGTGTTCTTGAGCACGTTTAAGGTGAAAGCGTAACATCTGCATCCTCTCTATTAGATAGTACCATGTCTACAACATCAATCTTAGATAATTTCCATGTGTTATTGAGTACGCTTAAGGTGAAAGCGTAGCATCCATATAGCATCCTTTCTATTAGATATTACCATGTCTACAACTTTGATCTTAGAATCTCCTAGAACATACCATAAGTGCAAGGGAGGTGGGTAGTCTTACAGTATCTAAAATTGTGTAAGTTTGACATTGTATGAAAGTTGGTGTTGTACCACTACTCCACAGGCAATAGAAAATGACTCCAAAAAGTAGGGTTTTCCCTTGTCATACATCTCGAGTAAGTCTCCAGACATTTATTCACTACCTCCGTTTGCCCATCAATTTGTTGGTGATATGCGATAGACACATTAAATTCTACTTCCTTTAACTAAAAAAATTATTTCCAAAATGAACTGGTAAAAATCATATCTCGATCATTGGTAATGTTCTTAGGTAATCCATACAACTTGTAAACGTTATCCAAGTAGAGTTGAGCCACTCGAGTTATTGTATAGGGATGCAATAAGGCTATGATGAAGTGGCCATATTTGCTCAAGCAATCTATTACAGACATTCCAATATTCTTAACATTAAATCTAGGTAATCCTTCAATAAAATCCACTCTTACTTCTTCCCAACATCCTTTAGGAAAATTTAATAGCTATGGCAAACCCGATGTAGCCACATTTTCAAATTTGTAACACTAGCACACATCACATACACGTACATATTGCCTAACTTCTCTTTTTAGTTTAGGCCAATAAAAAGCTATGGTAAGTTGTCAGTGATTGAGCTCCCAAATGTCCACCTAATGTTCTACCATGATACATGCATCAATTTGTTTCGAACCTAGAAGGATCAACCACTATCTTCCCTTTTGTTCTTAATATGCCCTAATCAAAAAAAATGGCCAACAGTATGGCCTTATTACAATTGAAATATAGTGGAATTTTATCCTATTCTAATTTCCATTTGGCTATTTCTTCAAGAAATTTTATGAGCACCAGAGAGGTCGTAAGCTAATTTATATGAGCTATGTTTACCCTAGACTTTACATTAGCAGCTGGATTAGTGTGTTCACTTATACTTAATAGTATAATCCAACCCCAGTAGTTTAGTAAGTCACTTTGGCTATGTTAGAGTAGACAACCATTGCTCAAGTGAGTATTTGAGACTTTGATGATCCATTTATATTTAAAATGTCTTCCAATAAATAGTGTCTCCATTTTTCAATACCATATACAAGAGCCATTAATTCCTACTTATATACAAACAAACCCTTATGTTTAGGGGCAAGTGACATACTAATACAGGCAATAGGATGTTTTCTTGCGTAAGCATCACATCAATCCTTTCCTCACTTACATCTGTCTTAGTTACATAAGTCTTTTAGTAATCTGGTAATTGTTGGATCGATGAACTCCTCAAGGCTAGGTTCAAACAATCAAAATCTTTTTGGGCATCTTGATGCCATGCAAACTGATGTTCGTTCAAAAGCTTTTAAAAGTCTCATTTATCATGTCAAAACTTTTGATAAACCTTCGATAGTGGTTGGCTATCCCCAAAAAACCTCTTAGCTAGCTTATATTCTTAGGTATTGGCCATAGCTCTATTGCATCCAACATCTTGGGACCAATGGCTACTCCATTTGAGATGATGTTATAACCAAGATATCAATTTAGTGAACACCAAAGACACATTTGCTCTTCTTAAGGTACAGCTTCTCCTTCTTTAGGATATCAAATACACATCTCAGATGTTCAACATGCTTTATCATATTTAAACAATATACCAATATATAGTCAAAAACACCAACACAAATTTCCTCAAATAAGGTTGATGCAACATAGGATGAAGAGACGGAAAATCCTATGCCAACAACCTATGCCGCGGCCTTTAGTTCTATACTACCGGTGTTGGAGCGGTGTACTTTACATGCCTTTTGGGTTTTTCAAATTCGTAATTGATAATACGATCAATGACTTTAGAATATCATTTAATATTTTTAAAAAAGAATAATTTTTAGTATCATTTAATATGATTTTTAATAGGATTTAATGTCTTTTAATAGATGTCAATTTATAGGATTTAATGTCTTTTAATAGGATGTCAGTTTTAGTTTTTCCTTTTAAATGTTATTTAATATTATTTAATAGGTTTTAGTCCTTTTTCAGTTATGACAATTTTCATGCTTGCCCATATATATGTAAGTCCTATGGCATATGAAAGACAGAAGATTGTTTTTGAATGAAATTTCTTTAGAGTGTTCTCTCTATTCCAAAATCGTTATCTTTGTGTAGATTTCGATTTTTGATGCCAGATATCTAGGTATTCTCAGAATCAATAGATATTTGAAGATCACAAGCTGGGTATTTGGGCGAATCAACGTCTTGCGATAAACCTATCGTACCTTCTCTGCATCAAAGGTTTAAACACACTATTCATAAGTTCTTGGAATGTAGAAGGGGTATTAGTCAACCCAAAGGACATAAGTAAATTCATAGTGTCCCTCATGTGTAGAAAGCGATC
This sequence comes from Combretum micranthum, assembly GCA_024138025.1. Lineage (NCBI taxonomy): Eukaryota > Viridiplantae > Streptophyta > Magnoliopsida > Myrtales > Combretaceae > Combretum > Combretum micranthum. The sequence goes on along the minus strand of JAMXBD010001737.1, from coordinate 162,699 downwards.
TTGCAAACATCTTACAGATGCATCAAGATTCGATGATATCTTGATTTAAGATTTAACTTGCTAAAACAACTTTTGTCTATAACCCATCAAATAAGCCCTCAATATAGGTATTAGAAACCTATCTTTTATTATGTGTTTATTCGATCCCTTGTAATCAACACGCATTCATCAAGTATTGTCCTTTTTAACCAACGCAATTAAAGAAGTGAATGGAATATGACTTGATCTAATGATTCCACTTAATAGTATTTCATGAATCATTGCTTCTAGTGCTACTTTTGCAATGAGGAATATCTATAGAGTCGTACATTTATTGAAATTGAGTGATCATGAAGATGAATTTGATGATTAAAATTCCAAGTAGATAGTAAGGTTTTAGGGTCATCAAATACTTCATGATACACCTCCAACAATGCTATTATAGTAGGATGCAAGTCTTGTTCAAACTTTATCAGTATGTGATTCTCTATGTACCATCCAACATCATATTGACACTAAAGAATAATTAGACATAAGTGTGGTAATTCCTTACCATCTATTACATTAAGTGCCTTTTGTTCATCCTTCAATAAATACATACCCCTTACCACTAGAGTTCCATTGTGGGCGTTTAAAAATCCCAACCAACTCTACCTAACTTCATAAGCCACAACATGCTAAGGATTAATTACAAGCTATCAATGGAAGCATGTAAAATAAGTCACTAAAATTCACCCTTGCATCATCGCATGAATTCATCAACTCTATAGCTACTAGATAAATGTTTCCCATTGGCGAATGTCATTTGATAAGCACGATTAGGGTCAATTTACAATTGAGCCCCTTTGCTAGTTTCAAATGAAGTTAGGTGAATTCTTAGTGTCACAAGGTACATTCAAGCATATATTCTTAAAGAATTCCACCACTTTCATGCTTTATCCTGTTCCTTGTTATCAATAGTCAAGGAACATAAGGTCAATTTAGCCATATTGGTTTTGTAGATCCCAGTTAACAAACAAGAGAAGAAGGGTGAATTATTTGTTTTTGAAAACTTTTTCTAATTTTTTTAAACTTGGTATAACAATTAATGAATGAATGCAACAAAATAAAACAATAATAAATTATAGTGCGGAAAGTAAATGAGGCCCAAGATTTATAGAGATTTATCATTATGAGTCATCATTTCTTCCAGCTTCACTATTAGGATCCGATCGTCCACATCAGTCATTCCGTTAATCTAATAATCAATTGAGAGATTACAAACACCGATACTATCTTACTTTATCTCACAAACCTCACTCCTAGACTAATCACAGAACAACAAGATACAAAGTGTAATTCTCTCAACCAATCACTCGACCTAATTCTCAAGATAAAGAGCAGAATAGTTTCAAAAGAGATATAGTAGGTTCTCAAAAGTTTAAGCACAATGCAAAATAGAATATGTAAGAAAATTATAAGTGCAGGTAGCTTCTAAAGAAGGTTCTGGCAAATGTTTTGGTACAATAATAATAAATAGAATTCAATTTTAATTTCCGAACTTCTTCAATCTATCACGAACTTTTTCACCTCAGCCTCATTTATATCTTGGAGATAACGCTATAAACAGATCTGAACATTTTCCTCCTTTAATATTCAAAGAAGATTTTGTAGATAAACCTTACACAACTTGTGGAAAAATATCTCCTTATTTGTAGGGTTTTGAATTTTTTGAACTTTGGCTCCTTATATATTTTTCAAAGATAATAACTCCTTTTTAATATATTTAAACTTGAGTGAATCTCTCTTGGATAACAGCTCTATCCATTGATAATAATTTTTGCAATTTGGTTTGTTGAAGAAAATGTCCTCCTAAAATCTTGGAGATAGTTATCTTAACTGTTTGAACTCGATCTTATCCTTGAATATCTTCAACTGCCTCCAACATCTACAAACTTGGTTTCAAGTCTTCTAAAAGTAATTTTAATTTTTTGAAGCCGCCTAATATAATGCTCCACAAAATCTAGAAACTTTGGTTATAACTAAATCCTTATCTATATCTTTATCCCTTATTCTCTTGATGATGCTAAAATGCGTGCTTCCCCATGGAATTAATCCTCTTTGAGTAGAACCTAATAGATCTATTACCCACTGGGTCTTCATAAAAAGAATTAACCAACTTAAAAGTCGTGAAATAACAAATTCTGCAAAATTCGTTCTTTTTCTCATATGTACGTCATCATAGATTTTGACATAGATTCTCACGCAGGTTCTAATATTGCTTCTAACACTGCCATAAAACTTCATTTTAAGTCTAATCATTATAAAATCTGCACACTTAATAAATGATTAGCAAACACTTTAATGGTAAAAAAGGGGGCTTGAATGTGGGAGTATTCTTATTTTTCCGAGGGTTTGAATTAGAACACCACACCCCCCCCCCCCCCCCCCCCACCCCCCCCCCCCCCCTTCCAATCGTATTTCGCCCAAGATGAAAGAAAAGATAGGCAATCTGTCTTTTCAAATCTACCGCCCCGCTAAAAAAAAAAAAATATTCTTGTTATAGGTCCTGTTCTGGGTCATAAATGTAGTGAAACTACCTTTCCTAACATTTTTGTTATCATCAAAACTTAATAAGATAACTTAGCATGTTTCAAGCTCACTAAATTCTATAGGTTTTAAATCATCATCAACACTTTCATCATTCTTTTATATCACCAACATGTTTAGTCGTTTACTCTTACATCAATGGTCAAGCCCAAAGGGCTCATCACTCCAAAACATTGCTTTTTACGTCATTTTTCTTCTAATTCCTAAAGGATTAGTCTTTGTGTACTGTGGTAGACTAATTGTGTTTGTTGTTTGGGTAGTGTAGGCTATAGGGTAGATGAAGGAATGGTAGAAGGTGTATTGATCAAACTAATGGAATAAGTACATGTCGGTGTGTGTTTGGATGAAGAATAGGTAAATGTGTAAGTCTGGTGTCTAATATAGGTGGCTGGTCGATGTGTTTTAGGGGTGTGTTTAGAGGTAGATAGGGTAGGTTCTTGAAGTATTAGCCAAAGCATAGGCTTAGGGGAGGGTATTAAGCTAAAACATTCAATTAGGACATTAAGTTTCTAATTTTAACCCACTGAGAAAACAACTAATGAGATGAGTTTTTGGTAATTGCACTTAAGTAGACAAGTGTAAAAACCTATCTATATAATTTTGCAATGTATCAATCTACTAGACGTCTTTGAGAACAGTCATTGGGTCTTCATAAGCACATTCATTAAACTATGCTTGTAAAGCTTAGTCAATTCTTCCCATGTGAGTGGAGTTGCCTTATTTTTGGATCTAGACCATATTACATACCGGTTATAGGGTTTTTCATCTAAGTACATTGCCACTATATTCGCATTAAGATTTTTTAACGTTTCATCCGAGGTGAAAAAAAAACCCAACTCTAATTAACCATCTCGAACTCTTCACCATTGAACATCGATAAATTAATCTTGGTATTTCTAGTTGGGCATTGATACCCACTTGAATGACCATCCACTTCACTAGAATTCCGCCCACCATTACCCATAGTAAACATCCCAATAGCATAAGCAAGTGCTTGTACATCGCATGGAGAGATTGCTATCTCAATTCATCTACGAGTTAACTTTGTTTCTCCAACACTGGTTGTTTCTTTATCGTTTCGGAAATCATTTGCATCCATCCATCATGTTTTTCAGCTTGTTCCTTCAATACAGCTCTAATAGCCTCTTCCATGCTATTGTTCCTTCAATACAGCTCTAATAGCCTCCTCCATGCGCTAAAATTCTCGTGTTTGGGTTATGGAATCTTACGAGGAAAATGGAGCTGTGGTACCAGTTGGAATGTGGTGGAATTTCTATCGGCTAAGCTATTAAACGTAACAAGCAATCACAGTGTAGAAGAAGAATAAACAGCTCGAATACAAGCTAATCTTCTGGGAGCAAGCAATGTTGTAGCATATATTCTTAAAAAGATCCGTTACCAAATTATAAAAAACAATTGTGGCATGTACTGTCGCGCCATGTCACCAAGTAGTTACTAAGCTTCTAGAATACTAATATATCTACATAGTTATTACAATTTTAAAAAAAAAAAAAAAAAAGGTTGCAGCATACATGTTGGGTACCCAAACCCATAAGACCAATTAAATTAGGCCTCCCTGTAATTTGACACCTCAATACCCGGCTCATTTGCTTTTGCAGGTTATATCACTTGCAACCACATCGTCACTTTAACATACATAAGAGTTTTGTCTGGTTTTCACCCCCAAACACACCCTATGCCCTATCTCACATACTAAAAATTGGATATATCCATTTGAGGCACGACCTGCCTTGTGCCACACAAATCAAAGCGTTTATATAGGTAGGAACCACTTCCTTACAATTAAAACTTAAGATACCTTTTTCATAATCTTATTAAAGTAAACATAATCAATACCAATATATGATGTTGCATTCACGAGTTTTAAGAGGTAAATTCGAGCTCACATGTGCCACAAAAAGATGGATTTACGTAAACAGTAGAATTAAAAAGTCAATATGGCTTCTGTTTCAAGCGCCTTAGTTTCTCTTCCTTGCCAAACTTTAGCATCCACCGTGATTCTTGGAATCTGCTTCAAGATCATTTGGCACTGCATCATGGTGACAAGTGACAACAAATAGAAATCAAAATTCTTTTACAGCATGCATTGGCGTACATTGTTGCGATGAAGCATCCCCTATGCTGCGTCCTCTCATAAATAGGAAAATGCAGCAGATACGAGCAACTCTAGGACCCTAACTCAACTAACAATGGAACCGTCAGCCAAATCGTTCCCTTTTTGGAAAACTAAGACTAGACTGTCCTGTGCCTTCCCAAGCCCTAGGATATAAAAAGCACAAAGGGGTATCTCTCTAAAGTTATGTACATATCATTCTGAAACCCTGTCAATCCATCGTATCTGCTCTGCCATGTGGTCAATCAGCTTCCAATTCACTACCAAATTGCTCCAATCTGGATGCATCAGCATCATAATCCCTAATCAAAGCATGGTTGACAGTACCATCATCCTCACTGGCATGAATTTGTCTACCAGCAAACCTGACCACAAGAAAAGGGCAAAATAAAATTTACACATCCAATGGAAACAAATCTTTCAAAAAAACTATGATTTAAAGAACTCACTACACATCAGGAGCAAATCTTATATTACACAATGCTGACAATAGTAAAATGGAAAATGATTTTAAGGCAATATACAGCTGGCTTTCCTATGAAAAGAACTCCGTTCGAACGTTAGTATGCTAATATCAAAACTAAGGATGGCTGTATTGGGAAGGTACATTGAATCAATTGATTAAAAAAGATTTCTATGCTGGATACAAGCGTCTCTTACTAAGCCACATCTAGCTATTTAGTGAGTCTTGATAGTCAAGCCATGCAAGCTCGTACTGGACATACATATGTATGAAGTACATCACATTTTGAGATTAAATCAAGGACTCTCCTGGTATGTGTTTATTCATTCAAAGATTTGCAAAATTGGAGCTTCTGTAAACGCTAACTAGGGAGGAGATGTATCTAATTGCAAATCAACTAAAGGCTATTATACAACCATGGGTACCATTTGACTTACAGATGTAAGTAGCAGGTAGGCAATGCCAGGAATAGTGTAGATGCAGAATATAGAGCTATTTCTTAAGGCATTTGTGAAGTTATGTGGCTTCAAAGGTTGCTATAGGATTTGAATATCCAATTTGAACAGACGCTCATACAAAGCAGTGGTAAATTAACACTAAACACCAAAAACCAAGACCTAATTTAGCATGATCACATGAAGCATGTTGAATGGGATGGTCATTTCATCAAATATGAAATTGAAGATAATAGAATCAAATTATATGTCCATACTCGAAGCCAAGAAGCAAATATTCTTAACATCACCTAAGCTGCTATTTATATAGATTTCAAGCAACGTTAGGAATAGATATTCTTTCCTTAGTCTGAGGGTGAACGTAGGAAACTTAGATCTAATTAGTTACGATCTTTGATATTATTCTCTTCAGTTTTCCACAGATATAATGTGGTGAGGATTTAGATAAAACTAGTTTTAGATCAAGACTATATCTTTTTAGTCAGTTAGCAGGACTTGAATTTATTTCTCCAGAACTACATTAATAATAGATGAAAAAGTTTTGTATAAATAATTTTCTTCAGTCACTTTGCTGGCTTGCTTTCATATGTGGAGGCAACCTGCACTAACCACTGGATCCAGCCTCACCTTCCTCCTGTCCAATTGGCCCCATCCCTCAGTTTCAGCAAATATTGCCTGTCCTGTTCCGATTGAGTGGAAACATTGTGTATGTTTGAGAATTTTCTGATCATATTACTTGGTTAACAGAGCAGATGCAGATTGCACTCCAAACAGAATTCTCATAGCATAATTACAACGGAGAATATAAGAGGCTCAAGTTGATTACCTCAATTTCAATATTCTCAAACAAAACAGTCAAGGCATGATAGGAACTTCAGGTTAAAACAAACTTGAATGATTATATAGAAGGCTCCAAAAGGGAAAGACATCATCTTGCTGGCTTCTAAACCGCTTCATATTTCAAAAATACTACAAGATAAGAGCCAAGGGTTTATTGGCAAAACACAAACAGCAATTGAATACGATTGATCTTAGTCATGTGGTTGATTTATTGAGAAGGAATTTGAGAATGTTTTAACAAACAAACACCATTTCAATCCATTAGTGACCTTTAGCATAACTATTGCACAGGCTGGTTTTACCTTGTTTCAGTTGATTATTCAGTCGAACTTCTGTACAATTGCTCTTCCACTAATTTATGGGAAGATTAATTGTAAGAAAACATAACCGAGTTCTCATGCTTTTTTACTTTATTAGCTATGCCATTTCTTTTCTCAACCACATACACTGAGTTTTTCAACTTTTGTACTTTAAATACCATAGTATTATTGTTAAGAATTTTAGGTTAGCGAAGGTGCCTCCAATAACATCTTGGTTTTGGAGGAAAATCTTACTCTATCCACTTGCACACAGCCTTTTTAAATGGGAAGTTGGGAATGACAGAATTTCTCTTTGGTATAGTGATTGGCAACCTAAAGGAACAATAGTGGATTGGTGGTTTTGGTGTTTGGGTTGGGGGTGGTTTTTTTTTCTTTGGGTGGTTTGGGAGAGGGGGGGGGGGGGGGGGTGGTGGTGGTGTGGTGTGGGGTGGGTGGGAATCTACTTGTCAGGTTCCCCAAAGGAAGCAAGATGTTACAACCATTATTCACATATTTACAACAGAAGGAAGCACTAGCCAATTAAGGATTAATATTTGTTAATTAGTTATATATTTCTTATTTCTTAGTGTTGATGTTCTGTCCTCTTTTCCTTTTTTTTTTTTTGGGGCCCCGGGGTGGGGGCATGCCTTGAAAGCTGTCTGTCCTTATTGACGTTTTTTTGTTTAGGAGTAGTTTGTGTAGACTTGGTCAATTGTTGGTTATGTATGTTGCCCAAGTGTCAAGTTCTGTTGTTATTAATGGGTAGTTATTTACATGCATGAAGTAGTGGTCAATATTAGTGGAATTAAAAGGAAGAAATTATAGGTCAGCAGTTATCTTCCATGGAACTGCTTCAATACTTGTATTCATATGATGAAATGAATGAAGAGAAGCAAGACTTGTTATTTCTCCAAAAAAAAAATCCAGAACTTTTCAAGTTCAAAGAGATAGTTGGGTTCTCTCTAACGAGCCCAAACTTCTTTATCCACCATAGGGAAACAAGGAAGAAGAACGACTAAGACCATAAATTGATCAACTATTCCATTTGTTGTCTGATCTGGTCTCAAATAGCTCCCTCAAGCCTGCTCCATCCATCCTCATTGAGGATACTACATATAAATCAACCAACTATTCCATATAATTTGTGATCCTATAGCACAAGACTATGTAGTATCCTCAATGAGGGATGGAACAGGCCCAAGGGAGCTATTTGAGACCATATCAGACAACAAATGGCAACAAATGTTACTCTAAATCTAAATCAGGAGAACAGAGTGCCATGAAAAGAAAACCCATCAAAGAAATTGTCCAGCAAAGAAGCTTAGAAGTCTATTCGTGATCAGCGTGACAAGGTCCCATAACAAGTTTGTGTGGATTGAAAAACTCACCTCAAGGCACTCCTTTTTTCCTCTTTGGCAACTCATCAAATTTTTTCACTCTGAACAAGTAGGCTGTGGCCCAAAATTGTTGTCGCCTATGTAGAAATGGAGAAGAATCACATGGCCATCTCTTCCTCAAATGTCCTTTTGGTGTTGGAGGTATGGAATATTAAGGGACTAGACCTTGGTATGTAATCTATTCCCACTAGACGTGTATAAGTTACACAACCTTTTTGATTCTGATGGCTGAAGGCTAACCCCAACATCAATGATTCTTACCAGCTAGTGATTTACATGGTGTGGAAGGAAAGAAATGAGAGTATATAGGGAAATTAATCACATGGTCCTCCCTTCCCCCCCCCCCAAAATTTGTCAAAATGCCAATCCTAATACCATATTTTGTTATGGAACTGAGCTCAAGGCTTCAAGTTTCTTGTTGAGCAGAACCATTGTGTTCTTGTTGGGATCTCATATATGTTACTCTTTATTTCTTTTGTACTCCTACATTTAAAAATGAATTAGATACTGAACTTATATTTTAAAAAAAAAAAGCCTACATTTTCATTTTTTTTCTTTTTCACTTCATGTACCAGTGTGATTATATTTTCTTTGATTGTTTAAGAGAAAGCTTAATTAAAACTTGTCTCCAATTTCATGTTTCTTTTTAGGCCTGTCTTTTTTCCAACAGAACTGACAAGGTTCAAGTTAAGCAACTAAAGAAAATAATAACATGGGTACACAGGGTGGAAAGGCACGAAAGCTCAAGTTAAATAACTAAAGAAGCATATAATACATGTGTGCAAAGTGAAAAGGCACAAAACTCAGGCAGTGTAGCTAAAAATAAAAATAACACATACACAAAACAAAAAAGATAGGAAACTCAGCTATATATATCACAGGTCCAAAAATCAGAAGAAGTTTACGGTTTTGTCCATCTACAATGAAAAAAATCTTTAAAGACTGACTCACAGAAAAGCAAGTTATAAAACTATAAGAATCTGAGGCCATTTAACAAAATATAGAAACATCCAAAACTTGAAGAGCAGTCAGACCATGAACGCCTGGGTTTTTACAATCTTGAAGGGAACGAAGATACACAAGACCTGTTACTATGAAATAGAGCATAGCGTCTCAATTCCAGAGGAAAGAGGAAGAGGTAGGAAACTAAGGATCTGCAAATAAGTTCCTCTTGCACCCTAGGTGAAGTACTTCCTTATTTCAAAAATGCAATGGAGACGCTCGCCCTAATCCCTTTCTCCTACGAGTTGATCCTGGTCTAGTCATAGTAATGTCAAACAAGCAAAACCATGGAAATGTTCCTTCCAGATGCTTAATTCTTAATCTTGCCAAGTAGACAGTTTCCTATTTGATTTATTCCCTAATTGGCTTGCTATACTGCTCCTAAGTAACTCTCAACATGTGACATGAAAGTCATTGAAGTGAGTTAAGGAATTTTTGAAGTTAAGAACTTTATGACCAGCATTAAAGAATTGCAAAGATTGCCAAACAAGACATGAACACATGGAAAGTAAAAAATAAGGAATGATAATCCAGAAGAGAGAGGAAAGGGGCGCTCAAAAATTGCAGTACTACTAAACTATTCAAAAGAAAATGGAGACATTCATTTCATAAAAATGTCTTTAATCTTATAATAATTTTCAATCATTTACTATCATGGTTGTTAGCTGTGTAATGCAATAGTAGATGCTAACAACTTATAACAGTGCATAAGCTAAGCAAATAAATAAGTAAAGATAAAATGAAAAGGGGAAAAAATAAATAAATGATGCTTCCATTTTTCAATGTATTAGATTGTACTAACTACTTAAAGATGGAGCATAAATCAATGCAACATAAAGTGCTATTTCTTTGCAACCAGAGAACCTCTCAAAAACGGTAGGCAAAATTTGCCAGCATCAAATCAACTTACCATCTTCCATTCATCTTGTCGATGCACTTTTCAGCATCCTTCCTATCCTTAAATTTTACCAATATGACTCCTTGTGGATGATTCTCACAAACCTGCAGGTAACAGGATACAGATACAGATAGAAGGATTATGACCATCTAAAAGAAAATCAGAGCCAGATATTGCAATTCTGGATAAACGATTTGATAAATGAAGTGATATTTATCATACAGCCTCTGAAAATAAAGGAACAACATAGATCTACAGGAAGAGCACCCAAGAAATATAGTTAAGAGGATGGGGTTTAACCAATTATGTGTATACAAACTTTTACCTAATATAAGTGAAGCATTGTCTTAAAGGCCAAAAAGAATAGAGAAGTATAAGATTAAAAACAGTACTAAAAAAACACAATTGAGACTGTTAACTCAAGCAGAATGGAATCAGATGAGCATCGATAGTTTCCAGAAAAAGATACCTTTAGATGCATCTGAAGATGGCAAAATTTTTTACAATATATCCAACCCAGGGTGACAAATGATAGTATGTAGCCAACATGTGCCAAATTCAACTTATTAGAAAAAGAATGTTTATCTGTCAAGTTCTTTATGGTCACAGATTATTCACCTTTACAGAATCTACTGGACCAAGTTTTGAACATTCCTCCAGAACATCTGCCTCAAGCTCTGACTGCAAACTTTCATCAGCCTGTAAATGTTCAGATGGTAAGAGAAATATCATAACCAAGTACATGCAAACTCTCAAATTCCTAACTTAAGAGCCCATTGTGTCATCCATTTTAATTTTCTTTCTCTTTCTCTTCTTGTAAGTTTATTCATTCTTCATTTTTAATAATCTATAAGAGACATTGCATACAAAGCAATCTAGGAGTCATGGAACCATATTCTATATTTGCATGGGTTAATTATGGATAATAAACTTATCTTATCACCTTTTTTTTTTTTCACTTTGAAATCCCTGTTTTAGTTTTTTACAACTGCACATCTATGTTTTCCTCCTTTTAGGAATGATCTGTTAGATATTAAAAATAAGAACATGGAATGTGTGTGGAGTAAAAATTAAAGACACGAAACCTCTACTCTCTTTCATTTCTCAATATTTTTTGGTCTTTTTCGTATCACGTGCAATCTACTTGCCTATTTTTTAAAGTCTAACAAAACATATATTTGCAAAGTGTAAAAATAAAATCAAAACATAGGCATGCAAAGTGGACATATTTGGTAGATATACCTATTTGCAATGGCGTCACATAAAAAAAGCACAAGTAAAATGGCAAATTTTTCTTCCATTTCATGCTCATTAGACAAATGAAAACATTTATTTAAAGCTTCAAACAACATAACAGCAAATAGGGAAACACAGGTGCAGCTTAACAAGAAGAAAAAATATGCATAACTTGTAAAGGCTGTCAAGAATTTCTCAAGATAAAAAGGATATAATGAGAACATCTTGAAGCAAGGGCTTAATTTTTTGTGCCAACTGCACATAAGTACTCATAAAAAAACAAGTTCAGTAAAGAAATTAACAGCTCTGCTGCTTGGTATTAAAGCAAACTAAGTTCATCAATCACGTGTCAAATAATATTACCCTCAGTTCAGCTGGCTCAAACATAAAACGGAGAATTACTGTAGCTGGTATTAGCAACTTTGCATCATCTCTGCCACCTGCACCATGCATCTATCAGTTACATTGGACGGTAAATTAAACACATCACTAAAAGATGCAAGTTATGACCAAACAAAATCTTTGGAAAAGAGAGGAGGGGAGGGGAGGAGGAGGAGGAGGAGAAAATCAAGCAATTGAAGTGTAGCTTGCTCGGCTGGACAAAAAAAAAAAAAAAACATGTAGCTTCAGAAAACTTATTCTTCTTTTAAGGAAGATAAAAGGTATAGAAGACAAAAGGTATATTTGGAAAAGCATCAATCCAACATAACAAGAGGAGGGTGGCGAAAAGTTCAGAAATTCATTAAATGAAGAATGTACAAAAAGGTTCATTGTGTAAAATACAAATTAAAGTAAGCACAAGGTAAAGAGTACATGCAAATGCACTGTACAAAAATTATGTAAAAAAGGAATCAAAAGGAGACAGGAAGGAAAAGAGAGACTCCAATAACATCAAAAAGAAAAGGAGAAAGATTATGGAATCACAGTGGCTAAGTCCCACAAAGCCCAAAGAAGGAAACATTGCAAGCTGCTGATTGATACTGATGAAAATTTTGGGTTAAAAAAGCATGGGTACAACTGGCAGGAGCTTCCTGAAGTGAGCAAGAAAAGTCATAGCATGCAAAATATCCGCTAAGCCAAGTTGAAGTAATACAGGCCTTCGAAATATCCATCTTGATAGCACAGCCCAACATTTAGAGGATAACCATGACATAACTCTAGGGAAATAATAAAAGGATAATGTCAAAAATGATACCTGTAATTTTGCAAAATATTCTATCAGGAACCTGAAGTTTCATTTTAAATAATTTGATACCTGAACAAAGTTTTCGTGAACTTTTTTCATACCTGAAGTTTGGTTTTAACAATTTTAGTACTTGAACAAAGTTTTCTCTTAACTTGATCGGACATGAAAAAAGTCAGCAAAAACTTTTTATTCAAAAACCAAAATTATCAAAATAAAATTTTAGGTATGATCAAGTACCAAATTATTAAAAATGAAACTTCGAGTACCTGATTAAACATTTTGCGAAAATTCAAATATCATTTTTACCACTAACCCTAATAAATATTATCGACCATTCTCATTCCAAAGATGAATGCTGATTAGACCAATCAAGTCAGAACCAATTTCAGCCTCAATGCAAGCAAATTTGGGATCCCCCTGTAGGGGAAGTAGCAACACTTGATGGTTGGTAAGCTGTTCTAGAAGGGCTATCTATATTAAAAGCCAAATAAATGCTTGTAGTATTTACCACCTCCTCAAGCAGATTCCCCAAAGAGAGGAGTTCCAACAGTTGTGATGATGTTGAATCCAATAATATGCACAGCAAATTTAAAGAAGTTTAGCAAGTACCCATCTAGCCCATGAGTTTTTCCATTTAAATGGGTTGAAGAAAAAGTTTTATATATTCACTAGCAGAAGGTTCATCCAGCATATTCACCTGATCATTTGAAAGCTTCCAACTTAAATACTCAGCCACAAGGCCTACCTCAAGGAAAACTGGGGAATTAAAAAGGTGTTTGTAATACCAACAGATTCATCATCACCTTCAGCATCTCCTCTCACCATAAATGGTCTTCTCAGACTAGAGAAGTTTCAGATAGAACACCTAATCAAAGACCAATGAAAGAAAGCTGTATTTTTGTCACCATTTGATAAAGTAACACCCCCAAAGAGTTAGCTTATGCATTGTTAGAACCCATCTTGTATTAAAAACCAGAGGATAAAAGCATGTCTAGGTATGTTCTTCTTGAATCAAATGCTTATATAGTCCACGGTGCAAGCAAAACAGTATATTATAGATGAAGCTCAATTGTAGATGGTTAAACTAGAGGGCCTAGTGCAAACAACACAGAACAAGACTATGGAGACTATCCTAGAGATGAAACATCATAAAATCAAGACCTAGAACCACAAGGCCAGAAGACTCCTATCAAGAGGAGTGATCAAACTAAGAACTTTCCTAACTAGTCCAGCCATTAAGGCCAAATCCTTCGGAGTTCCTTCCTGCCTGATATGATAAGGAGCACTGCTGCCGCTTTCCTCCTAACACCATCAAAACCAGTAAAGCAATTCTAGTTAAGGAGGCAAAATCTCTTGCTTTGTCTCAGATAGCGGCAGGCCATTTGAGAAAGTTCCGAAGTGATCTCCAAACTGTCAAAGCGAAGTCACAAGTGAAGATTAAATGCTCATGTGTTCCGTCCTCATTCATACAAAAGAAGCAGATTTTTTCAGACCAGCAAAGGCACACCCCCTTTATGCCAATCAAAAGATTTCCAACGTACTTCACCTCCCCTCAACTTGTTATGCTAATAGCCTCCTTTATAGATAGAGGCCTGGAAGGGTTATCAAACCAGCAAGACAATAATTTCCATGAATAAGAAGCATAATCCAGTTCATTGAGGCTAAAGCAAGTTGCAAATTTCATCGGCACAAAAGGAAAGGGGGAGTTTGCAAATGTCCCGCTCACTCAACAACTTGAAAGGGGACCCCTCTAGATCATACCAAATAATAGTATTTCATCGCCAATCTTCATTCACCACATCACTTTGTCCCTTAAGAATCTTCCTCAAGAAAATTAGTGGGAAACTCGATTCCAAAGTTTCCTTTAATAACTTGCTTTTGACCCAACTTAGAAAAAAAAGAATCTTTTTCCCTCCACAAGAACCCATGCGTGTTTTAGTTAGGCAGCCGCATCCATGCAACTATATCAATGACTCCAAGCCCACCCTCTTAACTTTGGGTTTGCAACCATCTTAGGGATGTAAACGGGTCGGGTTCGGGTTGGGTCATGCTGTCCCAAACCCGACCCGATTAAAAATTGGGTGTCCCAGAACCCGACCCGACCCGATTTCTTAGAAACCGACCCGACCCGAACCCGACCCGTTTAATCTATTACATAATTAAAGCATCATTTTATTATTTGATTAATTATTATCGTAGTGAGGCATGTATTAGGAGGGCAAAAATTTCAATGGAGTTGATAAAGATCCTAATTTTTATTTAAAAAAAAAATTAGAAAACGTTAAAGACAAGTAAAAAATTATTAAACGTGAAAACTGAATATATAAGGTAAAGTCAGTAACTCAAGACATGTCATTGTCTAAATTATTAGAAGACTTAAAAATATATATATAAAATACATTCAACTCAAAAAAAAAAAAAATAATAATAAAATGATGATATATACAACGATCTATGTATTCTTGATTTATTTGTCATTACATTATATATATAATATCTATTTTTTTTTTGAGAAATTAATTTTTATACTTTGTTGTGTTGCATGGGAAAGAAATGAATTTGAAAATGAGAAAGGTTGCACATGGAAATCGATTTTCTATGGATAATTGGTCAGTAATTATTAATTGTAAATATAATTTATATCCTATCATGTGACTCAATACATGAATACAAATGATTATATGAAAAGTATCATTCAACTAATGAATAAGTAAATTCCTTAAACTAAATTTTTTAAATTTTTTTTAATTAAATCGGTCGGGTTTTCCCAACGGGTTATGAGTACAACCCAAAACCCGACCCTAAACCCTATAGGGTCAGACCCTATAGGGTTTTTAGCGGGGCGGGCGGGCGGGTACCCTATAACGACCCGCCCCGGTTGCATCCCTAACCATCTTCTCGAGAGATCTAAGCTATAACTCCTAGCTCATCATTCCATATTGCTTTCTATTCATTTTGTCATCATCTCTTTTAAGATACATTTGGGTAACACAAAAATCAAAGACCAATGGAATTGGAGAGTAAAGAAGAAACTTTCTTATTAGTTGAAACCAACACGCATAAGAAAGGAATTTGAAGCCCAACATGACATGAACAAGCTCTTGAAAAGACGTTTTTAGGATCTTGAGGACATGAGGGGTATACCCAAGTACTTTAGGTAATGAGCCCAAAAAGAAACCAGTAGATCCCAAGGCCTTGGCCAAAACTAACACTTTTAGGAGCGCCACATTCAACTTTCAGAGGAAGGAATCAACAGAGCAATACCCTCTTTTTCAAACCAGCCACAAGAAGTTTGAACCAGAAACTTGAGGGTTTTCCATGGATGTCTCAACTAAACCACAGGCCAAATAAATTTTTTGGCATGTTTAGGACCTTCTTAACCTCCTCCAACCACACGCACAGACACACCCCTCCCCACCCACCACCCCCCCTCCCCAAACAAAAACCACCACCACCACACCACAAAACACCGGCGCTAAACCAACCAAACCACAACAACAAAAAAATAATAAATAAAGGCAGTTTCAGGAGGGAGACTGAACCCTAAAAACTCAGAGCACACCAACCAAAGAGAAGATAAAAGACAATGGAACACATGAACCAAAAGAGAAAGATGGAGAAGGAAGAACAAAAGGAAACAAACAGCGCACAAAAAAATTTAAAGAAACATAGAAAAAATGTTAAACATTTTTCTTCTTTTTTTCAATTGTAAATGCTCTGATAAGCTTGTTTGCAAGGAAAACCAAATTTATAAAGGACGAATTTCAAAAGAAACATAGCAACCACCACTTTTCAAGTGCTAGGTATCCCTAAGTAAAGTACCAAAGATTTTCCAACTGCCTAGTCAGATTCGCAGCCAAATTGGAAATAGAAGAAACCATCCATGTGTCCCTAGTCATGTAAAAGTCATGCTAGAGACACATAGTATTGTTTGAGCAAGGCTAAAGAGAAATTTATGCCCTACGAAGTAGTTCACCAGGAATATTGCCAATGTAACACACCCTCCTCTACCGCAGACACTGAGGGCACATCTTTGCAACACTTCCTC
Organism: Combretum micranthum; assembly: GCA_024138025.1. Classification (NCBI taxonomy): domain Eukaryota; kingdom Viridiplantae; phylum Streptophyta; class Magnoliopsida; order Myrtales; family Combretaceae; genus Combretum; species Combretum micranthum. The sequence continues at coordinate 146,173 of JAMXBD010001737.1, read as the reverse complement.
AGTGCTGGAAGAAAAAAAATTCCTAGCATAAAATCTTCCACCTCCAATTGGAATTGAACACAAATTTCAGACAAGTTTACTTCTAGGGACAGGAGGATCTTTCAGGAGAACCCAAAATGTTCTGTTCTGGTGCTCCTTTCAATGAGTAATACTGGAAGATTTGCGGGAAGGGAGCGAAGGACACTGTCGCTAATTTTGGGTATATGGCACAGAAGAGTAGCTTTAAATTTTGCTATTTCAACCCAAGCTGCAAGATGGGTCACCAATGGGCTTGTCAGAGAACTTGGTACCAAAATTCCTACCTGTTTACTCTCAAGCAAACTAGCTTGCAAGGTGGAACCAAGGAAGGTTGACACCCATCCCTGCATTGAACCATCACTATGCGTAACAACAGGATGAGAAGAGAGGAGACCTAGAAAAAAGAAGTGAGAGGATAGCAGAAGAAGAAGATGGAGCACATGTGCGTGATTTAAGGAAAACTTCCTTCAACCCCAAAATGATTATATAACTGGTGCACATGACTAATATTTGAGATAGATTTTATAACGCATGAGACCTGAAAGTTGGTCAACTTCTTCAATGAAGGTTTAACCTCTTGGTGTGCACAAATAATATCTCCTTTGAACAGAAAGAGTTCAGAGAACTTAACACTTGCTGCTTCTATTCATCTAATACTTGCAAGCATAAAAAGTTCTAGCAACAATAATCTCAAAACTGCACTTGCAATGACACTGGTAGACAGAATACGACAATCCACAGAAAAGCCAAATGAAAAACAAGGAAATGCACTTTCAATGCATGATATGGAGAAAATGTTATTGATACAAAGAATCATTGAAGAAAAAGCATACCCCATCCAAGCATCTTATCTTCAACTTTCTTCAGCTTCTTTTTCTTCTTGCTGTCTACTTGCTTAGATATAAATTTTTCCCTGTTGGAAATTAGGTATAAACTTAGACAGTGACCTCTGTGTATCGGAGGGAGAGAGAGTCTTTTCACCGTGAACTGAGTTGTGTTTAAATTACTTTTTGCTCAAATTTTGTGCGACACTGACATAGGTATTTCCCACAGGGCGCAAAGGCGTTCCATCCAAAATTTGGATGGCTAGAGCAACTGAGGGTTCTTAGCATAAATAGATGCAAGGAGACATGTAAAAATGCAAAAACCAAAGAATCAAATACTAGCAAGGTGCAGAAGAATGCAAAAGGAGGTTGGGGGCGCATATGCAAGCTAAGCATATGATAAGAACCTTGTGCCAATTTTCTGAGCTTAGCAAGTAATATACATTTAAAATGAAAGTGCATAAACAAATGTTTGTATTCATGAATTACCTTCAAGTATGTAACAAGTGCATCTCCCTTTATTTTTCCTGTCTCTTTGTCAACATAAATATTGACACGAGGCTTTTTGTTTCAGGATCCTGGAAAATTACATCGCAAACCCTCATCAATTATGGAGGGATACCACAATATGTTAAAATACTATAACATGCCATCATGACTAGATTGCACAAGTAAATGGTGGCTAAAGGGTCTAATCATATCTATCCATGTTAAAGACTGGATGCAACAAAAAGTAACATTCAGCATGCCAGCTGAAAAGTACTAAAAAAGTTACAAAATCACAGATTGGAGATGTGATTAAAGTTTTTATTCTGAAAGAAACACATATAAAAGTAACAATTAGATATATCGCCTAACTAGTGCTTGAAGGGTCAAAAAATCCACAGGATCATAATATGGTTTAGCCTACTCTGAAAAATAGACTACATAGGAGATATTTTCAACGAACCTTCGTATTAAGTGGCTGTCAGATGCATAAAATAATGCAAAATTGCCATTCTTATCTATTCATTAAAAAAAATATATTAAAAAGTTGTATAAATTTCCAAATTAATTTGTCTCACAACCTTTCTTCTAATAACTGGAGGTGGAATTTTACTAATTAAGCCCCACAAACAGACGGACAGTGAAGAAGAACTTAAGTAGCAAATGATGCAAAACTCCCCATTTGAAGAATTATTACAATAATGCAACTATGCAATACGATTGATGTATATGCAATATAAGTAAAACAAAAGGCCAACTTCCACAAAAGAATCAGCATATAAACAGAAACTGTTGCAGGATCTGTTATAAATCTTGTTTTATAACACACTGAAAGTAAAATCCAAATTCAAAAGCACCCTTAACAGCTTTTCTACCTATCATCCCTATTTTTGGAATTAGTGTTGGGCTAGTTTTAGAGAGAATCCAACGATCTCATTAAATTCACTATTTTGGTTCGCAAAAAAGACTTTCTTTTCTTCTTTGCTTTCTACCATTTAATGTACAAACGGTGGCAGTTACAACACCAATTCACTCCCTACATTCAATCGTAAAAATGACAGCCATTCCTTGAACTTTCTCCTAGCACTCCACACAAAATAGCTCCACTAACCGACCAGGAAACACAAACAAGGCTACAATGTCTCCACTAATCCAACACATACACACGCTACACATTTATACATCAGACTTGCCACATAAGCAAACAACTAAACAAATACATAAGCAAATACACTATTCTAATAATGAAAGAGACATGGAAGTAATGGGCAGAATCTATTTGCCACTTTCTATATGAGGTACAGAGTTCTCAACTTGAACATTGTCATAGATGAAAAACTCACAAGAAAGCATAGACTACTTATACAATCCAAGATCAATTAATTCCTAGCCATAAATATATATATTGCAATTCAATCAGACTCAGTTGTCTTCAGATTTATATAATTTCAAAACCAACTTTCACCTGAAATTCAGTTCAGCATCTATAAGAATTCATTCAAAAATCAAGATTGTTTGTAATTCTGTAATGACAGTAAAACCTAGGCATGCAGATGAATGAACCCACCTCCTTAATTATTCCGCACTTGGAAAAAACCTCCACAACCTGCAATAGACATCAAGGGATGAGATGTTTCACAAGTTTACCAACTATTAATCAAAAAGAAAGAATAAGGGAATGACAACAACTCACTTCCTCAACTGTAGCATCTTCTGGCAGCCCAGTTACATAGACATGCGTATTAACTTTTAATTCAAACCAACTATCAGGAGGTTTGTTTGCTTCCTGAAATAATATAAGATTGGAAGGTTCAGAGAGTTTACAGAATATTGACTGATGCACAAATAATGTAGCTTGTTTCCACTCTTTGATAGAAAAGGGCAATGAATACATCACAAGCAGCAAATTGTCCCCTAAGGCTGTTAAAAGGCAGAATTGCTTCAGACAATTCCCAGGAGCAACTAATGGCAAGACTTTTTGTTGGATTTTTACCCATTCAGGTTTAAAGAAAAAGAGAAGGCAGAAGAAATCTCATTATTTCCTTGTCCTCTTGTGAATACAATGTGTTACATAAGAGAGACACCACTTGTAGATAACATAAACATAATGTAAAAAACCGCCAGCTAAATATTGAGGTTCCTTTTTTTTTTTTTTTAAATACTACTTTTACAACTAAAGCTGGAAGTTGCTAGATATCATGTTCAATCGAACTTTTTAATTACCATATTTTATAACTGAAATTTGAAGCTGTTGAAATTACATACTCAAATCATATATTAACTTTTAAATTCTGTGCCAAATACCCATTGGTCAAAACGTAGAAATGTAAATGATAAGAGATGAGGCACTAGTTTCTCAAGCAAATATCTGATTAAATACGGTATTAAGCAATTTCAAATTCTAACTATAAAATTAAGGAACTCAAAGTTAAGGTTATAATTTCAACATCATGCCATATAAATTACTTAAGGATCATGAAAAGCACCAGTGACAAAAAAGCCTCAACAGAATCAACCACAAGCCAGCAGTCACAAGGCTACAGGCAAGTTTGCTCATGCATCAACTAACATTATCGTGTCTGAACCTTAAAGGGATTAGCCAAATGGTTAAGGCCCAAGAGCTCTAAGAAGTTGCATGCATATGTTGAATGTCACTTCTTGGATACTATACAGTGTAAGTTCTATTGAACAAGTGCAAAGCTTTAAAGGGTTTTTTTATCTACCCAGGCACAGTCAGTCCAATTAAAAGAACAATGACCATATACAGATTGTCAATAGTCATATTGCATCTCAAGAGGCGAATTTGCCAAGTACAGTCAACATTTTGCAATTACAAATCTATTCAATTGCTGTAGACAGGAAACCAAGTGAACATGAATAAATAAAAAAACCTTTTTGACAGCTGACTTCTCGGGCTCCTTTCTTTTGACAGTAGGTTTTGCTTCTTCACTTTCACAGGTAACTAAAGCATCCTCATTGGTTGCATGATCTTCATTCTTGAGCAATGCATCAGAGGAATTTATAGATGGGAAGAGTTCCTCTTCTTGAGCGAAAGTCATTTCATCTAGTCCATATGTATTTTCTCTATCAATGGTGTTATCCTACCACAAAACCAAATCCACCAAAGCATGCATTCAACTCAGCAACATAGAACTTTTAGAAATCTACTGGTCATGAAACAAAATTTCAGTAAATAAGCAAAAGAATATTCCAAATGTCCAGATTATGCAGAGCAAAGCAAACATCAAATAAAAGCAGCTTCTTTAACCTGAGATGGTGTCATTGAAAACCAAGAGCACCATAAAAGGTACTATCATTCATATAATTTTCATCAGAATCATAACTAATCCATCTAAAAGCTTATTCCAGATATAAGAGAGAGAAAAAATAGTTAGAAATTCACCAGACATGTAATCGAGACACTGACCAATGACCCTATTACAAGGCCTCTATTACATGGGATTAATTAAAAGAGTCAATGATATCAGAGATAAAAATCAGGACCTCCCTCACCAAATTCTACATCAACACAAGGGGGGTAGTCAGGTAGACATGAATCAGATCAATACACCAATTATGAAATGGATAACGAAAACAATCATCCTGATGAGAAGATTCAATCAACTAGGATACAGCATGGATCAGTAATAAAATTTCAAACGTACATTTCAAGCCAGCATGACCTTTCATACCCATAATCTCAAGATCCAGCATAAGCTTAACCAGGCCATCAAAATTGCAACTTGTAAGCTACATCGTCACATGCTCAACAATTTGAAAAGGGCCATGTAATCTTGGAGCTAACATGGAACTAGACTTTACAGCTGCTCTAGTGGGGCGCAATTCAAGGTAAACCTAATCTCCCACTAGATAAACCGCATCCCCCGGATGCTTTTTAGCAAGAGAGCAATTGTGCATTTGTGCTTTCTCTGAATTTTGTTTGGTAAAAATGTCAAATTTTGTTTTTCATTTCATTAAAAACTAAAAAAAGGGAATGGGAAAGCAGATTTGGATGCCTAATATGATAAGAAAGAAAGATTTTCCAAAGATGAAGATCTACAAGGCCCTAGATTTATAGCTTGTCGAGAAAGTACCTTTAAAGATGAGCACCAATTTCATATTGGAACTAAGAAAGTTTAAAGAGATAGCAAAGGTCATAAGATATAACCTCTTTCTACATCTTCTAATGCTGATTTGGATTATAATCTTTCAGAGGCTAAGTTATTCAACATATCATCTGAAGTTTTATGCCTTAGTATGTGTTATTCAACATTGGCAGCACCATATGGCTTATAGAGAGTGTGGTTTTTCCAGATAATCAAGCATCATGCTCCATAAAAGGGGGAGAGAGAAGGGGAGAGGAACCTTTACTCCAAAAATGCCAAGTGGAGTTCTATCCAAGATGAGTTTGATTTCTCATCAAAGTACAAATCTACAGTGTCCAACAACACTGCAGGTGCAAAAAGTAGAGGCTAGGACCAAACTTAGCTGATTCTTATTTCAACACATCCTTATTGACTTATAAGGGGGAATGCTGCCAAATTATAGCCGTTCAAATTGCATATTGGTATATTTTTATATGTAGTAAGTCATGCAATTCCAGATCACTTCGCGAGAGCAAATTATTAGGGAACTGCAAGGTAATGGCTTTGGATGACATTTGGCTATAGTGGCTGGTGTAGTTACTGGCCAAAGATGGGTATAGGTGGTGGTAATGTGGTGAAAAGTTGTGCTGCAGTCAGTTAGGATACTTCTCAAAACACTAGCCTATATACTCTCATTACCAATGCCAAATTCATCATACATGCATTTGAGTATGGATTTCATCTTGAGATTGAGGGGTATGATCCAATCTTTGTTATCATCACTCATTTCTAATACATGGCATATTTCATTCTTTGCTTGAAAACATAAAATACTATTAGTTTTTTTTCTTTTAAATGACAGAGGGGCACAACCATATTAGGATCAGCTACCTCCAAGCATATGAACCACCCTATAAGATCCATACACCAAATAAGAATAGCTTGCAGTACCCCAAGAAATGTCCACAGTGGATTTCAGATCCAAAACCTCATGCAAGCTCTCGTGATGTGTCTTAGGCCTTAATCACTAGGCCATCCCCTTGAGGGTAAAAATGCTATAAATATTGCTAATTGTCTTTTTTTTTTTTTCAAGTAATAGTGAGATTGCATGGTATTCCTCCTCCATGTATCGCACTGGGAAGTAAAGTTCATGAGCTGTTTTCTGGAGGTCATTACAAAGAAAGTTTAAGGATGAGTTGAACATTCAGCACTTGCCATCCTCGAATGGATGGTGAAACAAAGTTGTTAACCGAAGGTTGGGTGCTTTGCTAAGGTGTAACGTTCAAAATAACGTGTTGAATTGAGATTTTGCATTTCCTCAAACTGAATTTACGTATAATAATTCAGTGAATCAAAGCACCAAGTAGACTCCATTCAGAGCAGCCTGCTGTTTACAGCCTCAGCATGTCATAGAGGTGAGGCCAGAGGAAATGGTGACAGTGAAGTTTCTGCTGAACATATAGATGGGGTTCATGGGAAGGAAAGGATAGCACTAAGTCCAGCAATAATTCTTGTTCTATTGCTGTCAACAAGCATCTTTGAGTGGAAGAGTATGAAGAAATAGATTTATGCTTGTCCATTTGATCCAAGAAAGGGGAACATATCATAATGATTGAGTGCTGGAAAGGGGAACATATCACAACGATTGAGTGCTGAGAGAGCAGACCTGGGGGCAGGGGGGTTGGTGTGTGGAGGAAGAGAAGGGAAGGATTTAAAAAAGGAAGTTTAAATGCTTATGTGCTCCAAGATCTCAAATTATTTGGACCAGTAGAAGCAGATCAAGTTTTTACTGATCTTCTTCCTCTTCTTCCTCTGGTGTTAGTAAGAATTTAGACTAGTCATAGAGAGAACCCAACAATCTGAATTTAATAGAGTGAGTGTGACATGATAGGAGTTGCTTTTTCATTCCTTTAATTGTCATATAAATACATGCAAGTGAGCAGTTTGCACAAGTAACTGCTATAACTACTACCTCTCCGCAATGACTCCACTGATACCTAGACACATACAACCAACTGAACCTGGTCTAACACCAATTCCCTTATCACATGCTACAATGCACATAATAAAACTTCAGCAAACATCAGACAGTGACAGCAACAGACATCAACTTCAACAACAAATATTTACATTCACATATCACAAACATCAACCGAAATGAACAATGACAACCAATAGGTATAAAGCTATTTATTTAATGCTTGTTCCTTTAGCACCTTCAGCTATATACACATGGATAAGGACTATAACATTATTCCATAGAATTCACAGCAGATTTCCAAATTAGCCATGCACTTAACATTGCAAACTTTTATGCTTTTTGGGGATTTGATGGTGAAGAGGTGAACGTTGATAATCAAGTTTACCAACTCCCAAAGATGAAAAGTGATGTTGTTGAAAAAATGTTAGATATTAAAGAGGTGATATGTAGGAGGGGCAACGAATACTGCCACTTTCTAGTGAAATGGTAGGTTATGAGCTCTTGAAAGTACCTGGATCCCAACATCTACGACAAGGTTATCAAAGGGGAAGTAAGCAAATGAATTTTCATTGGTGAAAGAAGCTTAAGAGAGCCTTACTATCAGCAAGTTAAAGACTGGAACATACAAATAAACAACCCTAAAAAATGCAGAAAGCAAACTGGTATAAAAGTACTTTCTAGTACAAACAAGATAACTAGAGTAAAACAAACAAAACAGCAGAAGCTAAACTAGCAAGCAAGATGCAACTGATCTTGCTGAGTGCATTGCTACCATCCCAGCTTCCCTAGACGACATATGTTACCGTTATGCCAAAAATGAATTGCAACTCCAATAACACCCTGCCACTTTAAAATGGTAGAAAAACTAGAAGGGTACTATAATAATGCTAGATTTAACTTCAAGCCAAGAAACATAGGACAGAGGGCACCCCAGATAATAGCACACTTCCTTCCAAACTTCTTAGCAAACTGGCATTCAAAATATAAGTGGACATGTCTTCGTCTAACATGGCACCTAAATAACAAGTTCTCAGTTGAGTAACACCACAAGCTACAAGCTTATCAACAGTATAAAGCTTTCTTTGCCACACCGGCAAAAAATTGAAGTTGTGTCATGGTGAGGACTTCAGACACTGCAATATTCATTCCTAAGGAACCCTTTTAAGATTTCGTTCTCAACTTATCCTAGGCACTCCTTAAGCAAAACTCTTCCAAAGAGGAAGGGCCCCAAAAAAAAGCATTATTTATGTGTTGAGGTACGCTATCTGGGGTGTATAAAACCCATTTCAGAAGTCACCTTAAAAGAAAATTCCACCTGCAATTTTCAATAATTGAGCATAGACAAGAAATCCTGGAAAGACTTGAGGCAATAATTCTAGGATCAACTTCATTATAGAGGGGACCTGTTTGTAATCAACAGCAAAATGACAGGAAATATCACATCCATTACCTGCTTTCCATTTGAACCAACAAGAGACAACCTCTCATAATTTGAGTAACTGTCACCAACCACATGAGCACAACAAAAGTGCTTTAGCTATTACCTCCCGCAAAATTGGCTACAACCCAATTCACTTGAACACTATTTGAGTTAAGGAGGCAATGATGCCAGATGTATTTGACTTAGGTTGATTTATTCAACTCTTGAAGTCTATGATTCCAAGACCCCATTCCACAGCTAGAGACAAGCACATTTTCCACTTAGCTTTCAAGAAACATCTGGCCTTCCAATCCAAGGGAAATTTCACATCAAATGGTAAATCTTTTGGCTAAACTTCTTGAAAGGTTGTCAGAGTTTATTTGGTGTTCAATTTTTTCCAACTGCCATTGATTGATGCAAGAACATCTTTAATTATTCCTTTTTTTTTAGCTTTACTAACCTTTAGTATCAGTTTACAAAATTGATAATTTATGCGCTTGACATGTAATATTTTAATTATTTTTGTATTTGTCACGTTTGATAGAAGAAACGTAACAAAAGAGTTGGGAGTCCTAAATAGAAGTTGAACAAAGAAATGGACACATTTGAATCTTGTTGGTACTACATTGCTCCAGCATTTCTGCAGGACCTTATGATAAGCCACCTAAAACAGAATCGACCAAAGATGAGAGAACAACCTGAGGTACCCAAGCTCTAAGCCCGCGATTCCATTTGTAAGTAGTCCCATCATCATCAGTGAATTCTTCCTCCCCCTCTGGTGGTGTGGAAGGCCTATCCATGTCTCCACCTCCCAAAACATCACCACTGCCAGAAACAGATTCATCTTTCAACACTGCTGCTTCTGCCTCTAACTTCATTTTGCCACTTCTCAAACTCATCGTCGCAGGTGCTGCAATATCATCAAGTTATTGGCAGAACATAAGTTAATGTGGTAGTTTTCATATCTTAAATACAAGTATCTTCTCTAGTCCAGATTAACATTCACCTGCATATGAATTACTAGACCCCTTTAATGGGTCTCCATACTTCAACTCTGTGATAAATGATATTGGTTCCCACTCCCCTCTCCTTCACACCATGCAAGGGTACTGTCGGAAATGTATCCACTGACCAAATGTGCTGTCAGAATGAAACAAAAATATAATAAATAGACAGAAAGTTTTTAACTCATATGACTATCAATAATTTTTCCTTTTCTTTCTTTTTTTTTTTTTTTTTTTTTTGAGGGGGGCCAGGGGGTGTTGGGGGTTTGAGCGCTGAATCTTTGCTTGTGCCTCAAGATACTTTTCACTAAATTTTGTGCACCCGAAACACCCGTTGGATGTAATACACTTACCATGTAGCTCTGCAGATGTATAGGGACCAAGAGTTTGCTGGTCTGCGCCAACTATGTACCATCCAACTCCTGTATACATTTCATCATTCCCAACATTGCTTTCTGCACCATAAAGTTCACATACACTTAAAAAAAAAAGGCAATTATATCGCTATCGAGTCAAAGAATACAAAATATCCAAAATTAAAGAGTATGACTATTAGCAGATAAGTTCAATTCGGATATCAGTCATGTAAAGCAGAAAAATAATTTACCCTCTTCACTGACAACGGATAATCATAATAGCAGTCAAAATGCTCTTAGTTTTCTACGATATTCATTTTTCCAAGTGTAGTTGCATTCTTACTAGTTCTCATTCTATTTTACCAAAAAACAAAATTTTGTTAAATATTTTACCAAAATTTTATGAAAGAAATGTAAGTGAAGTGCAAATTTACCTCCTGGGCGCAGCACCAATGCAAATTTACCAAATAATTTCCCAACCCACCCCCCAAAAAAAAAAAAAAATAAAAATAATCATGGATCATTCGTTATCCCTTAAAAGTGCTCTCCGTGGAATCAAACCGAAACATGATGCAATTAGTCATGTTGATGCCAGAGCAATTTTGTGTTGCATACTTTCTTAGCAAACTCAAAATTTATCAGTAGCTTGTATTACCAATTTTAAATCCCGCATTACATGCATATCTAAAAGTAACCCAATTTTCTTCTTCTTCTTTTTCCCTTTTTCTCATTTCTCGGTAAACCTAGCAAGCCAAGTCAAATAAGATTCTAATCCTTTATTTCCCTAGAAAACCTAACGAATAGCTTCAATAGGATGTTCCATTCGGCCTTTCTGCAAATAGAAAGAACTAAGCTTGACGGCCAAAATAAATCGCATAAGGTAAAATAAGAGAGGAGGGAGAAGGAAAGAAAGAAAGAACAATGCTTGAAAACGAATTTTGGAAATTTCGAGGATAATCATTCCGAAAAGCATTGCAGGAGTAAGAAAAGCACGCTACGCTCTTCCAACATAAACGTCCATGCATTAAGAAAAAGGAGTTGAGGAAGAGAAAGAGAAGAACCTGGCGCGGCCATGATTCCAGTAGCTTGATTAAGGTGGGTAGTTGAGGAGATAAGAGTCTTTAACTCTCCGGAAAGCTCTGGAATGTCAGTAAAGGGCTACTCTCTTCCTTCTTCTTCTTCTTCCTTCCTCTTCGTTTCTTCGAGCCGGAAGCAAACTTTGGTCAATTTGGACGAGTTAACTGGTCCGGGATAAAATTTCAACACATTGCTTTTGGGTTACAATGAGTAACATTAATAAATATGGCATAGAATATCAAAATAATGATTATTTGAATTGTATAAATAATGGAGTTGTTATTTTACTGGAATTATAAAAAAAATTATTATTTTCGTTTTATAATTATAGCTTTACCAAATAAACATAAAAATAAATTTATACCAAGAAATATATATTATTCCACCTTTATTAAAATTAATCAAACATACATAATACAACTAATATTATTTTATTCAGATATTCCATCAATCAGGAATTGTTGTATAAAAAAGAGAGAGGTCATTTAGAAATTCAACTAATCATTAGATCAGTGTTGTTATAATTTATGATTAGAGAATTTATTGGAATAGAAACTATGCTCTATAAAGAATAGATTTTCCTTAGGATTATAAAAATCAATAGAGAAAATTCTTATTTATTCCATATTATGTTGGAAAAGGAGTACAAAATTTTATAAAGTAAATAAGAAAATAAATATTCTACAAGTGATGAAGGTAGATAAAACTTCCATGCTAGTGAACCAAATCCAACTAGCTTGAAATAAAAGTAAAAAATTATGATTGAGAGAATATTATACTTATATTATTATTAGCAGAGGTGTTTCAACCTTGTTAATTTTCTTTTATACCAAATAGATATTTCATTTGAAATTAGTATGTCCATTTCTTTCTTTATCATGTTCTATCACTCATATGTGTTTGTTCAATATAATCATTCAAAATGTTGTACCAATATAGTATAAATTTGATGTGTCAATCCTGTTTTGCCATCAAGTTGACTACATCAAGTTAACATTACAAATTTTAGTATGCATATCATGTTTTATATAAGTGTTTTAAATACAGAGTAAAGGTAGCACAAGGAGTTTGAATTCAAAAATTGAACAAGAGATGCATGTAATGATTAGATTACTCTGACGTGCATACACCATCTTTTCGTTCAGTAACTGTCATGTCAATTATGACTTTTTCTCACGAGACTGCTATTTCCATTTTTTATAAATACCAAGTCATATAGCACCTCCAATACTTTTTGAAATTTCTTTATATGCTCTCATTTTGGCATAAGAAAACTTAACCCTTTAAGGCTCATTCAGCATTCTTCGACATTTTTACTCTTAAACAAATGAAGTTTGCATTTTCTTCATGAGTTATGTAATTCAACATTGCAATGGTCAAAAGCAAGAAAAATACTGGTTATTCTCAAATTCTTCTTCAAAAATTTAGCCTTTCCCTAAGGTTAGTGAAGACGATGGAACACAAGGGTGCGTTACTTGTTAGGTTTTAGATGAAGAAAGTGAAGAGTGTCTGGGGAGTAGCACATTTGAAAATGGTTACAGTAAGGTCTTCTCTAAGGTGAGCATCACTACCTTTATATATAATCTACCTACTAACTTTAATTCGAAGGATAAGGAAGGAGATAGTGAGGTGAAGAAAATGTATAAGGTAGATATAGATTAGGGGAAATTCCATTAGCAATTGAATTGCCTTCCATTATCCATTACTAAGGAGCATGGGACGCTAAATCGGACAATGATTTATTATATACAAAACTCCTCACATTCTTCTTTGTAACTTTAGTCATTGCCTTAGCTTTCATCCACTTGGTGAAGTAATCGCATGCAACTAAGATGAACTTTCTCTATCCTGTCGAGACAGGGAGTGGTTTAAGGACGTTTAATCCCTATTGAGCAAAAGGCCAAGGACTAATAAGACAGTATAAGATGGAGCTTAAGGCATGTTTAATCAAGGCGTGCTTCTCGCATTTTTGTATGAGATCTTTAATGTCCGTTTGCATGGTAGGCCAAAAGTACCCAAAATACAGAGCTCAATGTAAAGTGACTATCCCTTGATATGGTTGTGGCACTCTCTAGCATGCAACTCCTCTAGTACTTTATGCTGCTCTCCAGGCCTTAAGCATCTCAAGAAAGGTAAGTTGAAGCCTTGCTTGTACAGTACATTGTCGATTAATGTAAAGTCGACCCAATACACGAGGCTTCTAGCTTCCTGCTTATTAGTAAGGAGAGTTCCATCTTTCAAATACCAAATAATAGGGTCCTTCTAGCTTGTTGGGGGTAGAGCAACTTAAACATCAAGCATCTCAAGACTTTGCTTTGAAGTGCTCCTCTTAAAGAGGTATTCCACAAAAACTTTTCCTCCATGCTTTGTGAGGATGACCACCGAAGCAAGCACAAGGAGCTTATCAACTTTAGAGTTCTCAACCATTGGAACTTTAGTGATGTTCTAGAAAGGAAATTCCATGACAAGAGCCTGGAGTGTCAAGGTACCTAATAATCCCTTCAACCTTGGCTTCATACTCTCCTTTCACCTAATGTATAACTAACATAGAATCGAACAAAATTTAAAACTTCTCTATATTGATGTCTTTAACAAGTTTGAGGCCGATTATTAGTTCTTCATATTTAGCTTAATTGTTACTCATAAAGAATCAGAACTTTAAAGCATAAGAAATTTTGAGGTCCTTCTAACACCAAGCCACCTTCCACCTCTAGTTGGAGGAGGGAGTCTGCAATAGTTTCTCCCAATCATCAAGCTTTTCCCAACCTATATATTTGACGACAAAGTTGACTAAGACCCGAGCTTTTACAACTTCTCTTAGCTAGTGTTAAACTCCATATGCACTGAGCTTGAGTGTATACTTCATCATCCTACCATGCACATTATGTTCCTAAAAGATTGATCTCAGTAGCTTGTCGATAAGAACGATCACCCAATAAGCCCGGAAATAGACATAGACATTGAGCTAATATCACCACAACTAAGGTGAACTTTCCAAACTTCATATATCTCTCAAAGAATCCCTAGAGAACCTGACTAACATAATAGATGGGCCGGCGTTGCCTCCCATCAACTCGAATAAGCACTGAAGAGGAGGTCCAGTCAGTCACTACTAGGTACAAGTATAGATCCTTGCTTAGGATCGGAATGAAGAGGACTAGTCAACTTGCTAGGAATTGTTAAAGTCTTCAAACACTTTTTGACATTGGTTTGTCCACTTAAACTCATCAAGGTTCTTAAAAACTTTAAAGAGCTCCGAACACCTATTCGCACTTCTCGGCAAGAATCTATTCAATGCTGCAACTCGATCTACTAGTCTTTGCACATCTTTTACAAAGGAGGGGGCTTGCATTTCGACCGTTACTTTAATTTTCTTAGGGTCACCATGTAACTTAGGAACTTCCCCGAGGTCATGCCAAAAACACTTCTTTGTGAGCTCAACTTGATGTTATAGAACCATAGTTGATTAAAAGTCTCTTGGAGGTTATAGAGGTGGTCTATAGCTCCCATGCTCTTAATGATCATGTCATCAACATAAATCTCAATCTTCCTACTAAGTTATGGCTTAAAGACTCTTGTCACCAGCCTCCATAACGTAACATTGATAATCTTTAAACCAAATGGCATTACCTTAAAATAGCAGGTGCTAAAGGTAATGACAAAAGAAGTGCACACTTTATCACTAGGATCCATCTAGGTTTGGTTATATCCAAAAAAAAGCATCCATAAAACTTTAAAGCTCATGACCCAATATGCTATCAACCAATTAGTCTATCATGGGGAGCAAAAAGCAATCATTTGGACAAGCTTTATTCAGATATGATACCCCTTGGATATAAGGTTGAGGAACTTTGATCATCATGGCACCTTTTGGTATAATGGATTGGAGTTTATCATAACTCTAAAGTTAAGCGTGTTTAGTGGGAAGCACTCCTATAATGGGTGACCTCCTAGGAAGTAGTTAGTACTAAAATCAAAATCGTGTGACATCTTGTCAAAATAAACAATACCTCAGTAAATGGAGTTTTAAGTCATTTCAGTTAGTATCAAAGCCTTAGGTTTAAAATGGATAGGGTACTAAGTTTAGGACAGCAAGTAAGAGAGTAGGATTAGGGCACGCTTTGATTGTTGTTTGTTTGTTTGATTACTGTTACGCTGGCCTTAAGTAATGACCTTTAAATGGATACCGGCTAATGAATAACAACTTAAGTGGATTCAAGTAATTATCTAATCTCTATTTATATGTGTTCCATATCATTACTAGATGGTAAGAAGAAATCATCATAGCAATGGCGATCCCCCTGAGGACTTACCTCCCCCACCACCACTGCCCCGTGATCATGAGTAGTTGATAAGCTTAGTTAATAATATGCTCAACACTTTAAGGGAACAGCTGAGCGAAACTAAAAGCCGAAAACGTGATAAGGCTAAGTTAACTGAGTTTGTAAAGTCGGTTCAGTCTTTCACTGGAGCTACTAGGGACCTTTTAGAGGCTGAACATTAGGTGCACCAAGTGGAGAAGGCATTGGCTGCCTATGCAGTGCCTAGACATAGGTTGTTGGACCATGTAACCTTCATGTTGCAAGGTGAGGTAACTTAATGGTAAGAGTCCACTAGCCATTTGGTGAATGATAAGATCATGAGATAACTTAAGAAGTGTTCCAAAGGGTGTTTTATGTTAAGTATTTTCCACTTAATGCTTGGGAAAAAATGATGGTTGACTTCTACAACCTATAGCAAGGGAGCAAGATAGTTAACGAGTATAAGGCAAATTTAAATCGCCTAGTAAAGTTTGCCCTTGAGGCATTTAAGAATGAAAAGGAGTCAATGACACAAAGGTTTTTGAATGGTTTAGAACTATACTTGCAGCAAGAAGTGAGGAAGCTTGAGTTAGGAACCTACCTGACTGTGGTGAGCAAAGCAAATTGATCAAGCAAAGGTTTAACTATGTAAAGGATATGGAAAGGAGCAAGAGCTTTCTTGGAAAGAGACCCGTTACTCATATCTTGCTGAGGGTATGACTCATGGATACTTAAGAGGCTCAAGCACTACTAGGAGTCTTAAGAAACAAGCATCCATGGCCAAACCCTACACACCTATTAAGATGACCATGCCTGGAAGAAACTAAAGATGCCCAAGATGCACAGGACCCCACAAGAAGGAGGAATGCAAGTGGAATCCTAGTATGTTTTTTGCTTGTGAGAAAGAGGGTCACAAAAGCCATGATTGTCTAAGCACCACCTTTAAGCCAGTATTCCATTGCATATGCAAGTAAAGGGGATACTATGGGAATGAGTGTAAAGTAAGTGGCAAGAAAAACGGTAGTCCGTTTGGAGAAAAGAACAAGACTGTTGGAAGAGTCTATGCATTTCAGATTGAGGAACCAAAAGTAGAGATAAATACACTTGCATGTATGATCCTTATAGTTGGACATGAGGCATATGTTTTGTTTGATACTGGAGCCACACACACGTGTATATCCGAGGAATTCACTAAACTACATGTATTTTTCTGTTGATGATGTACCTACTCACTTGTGTGTTAACTCACCTTTAAGGATGGGTGCTATTTTAAATAAAGTATGCAAAAATGTAAGTGTATACATAGCTGATATAAATATGCCTACTGACATGCTAATTCTTGAAATGAGCGAGTTTGATGTAAGTTAAATAATCAATTCACAAGTAAAGTATAATGTAACAATTGATTGTAGATGTAGGGTATTAAGACGTGTGAACAAGGAAAATGAGATATCATATTAATAGATTTACATAGGCCGAGGGGCTTACCATCAAGAGTTATGGGAGAAATGTATGATTATGGCCATGAATGTAGAGGAGAAGGGATATATGACCCTGGAGCATGTGCCGGTCGAGCAAGAGTTCGAAGATGTGTTTCTAGAAGATCTATTCATACTACCACCTAAATGGGAAGTGGAGTTTGGAATCAATGTTGTACCAAAAACTAAACCGATATCAAAAGCTCCTTATTTGATGGCTCTAAATGAGTTACGAGAATTAAAGGACCAACTTCGAGAGTTATTGGATAAAAGGGTTCATACGCCATAGCATATCACCGTAGGGAGTCCCAGTACTCTTTGTGAAGAAGAAAGACAGAAGTATGAGACTATGGATAGACTATCGAGAACCGAATCAAGTGATAATAAAGAACAAGTATCCACTCCCTTGGATTGATGACTTGCTTGACCAATTACATAGCTTCGGTCTTCTCAAAAATAGATCCGAGATCAGGATACCACCAACTCCAAATTAGATCCCAAGATGTTCCAAAAATCGCCTTCCGTACCACGTAAGCGAGTTTTGCGGATTTAGTTTCATTTTAGGGACTTAACCTAAAAATATTAGTTGTTTATATAGGTATTGGCACTATGAGTTCCTAGTTATGCCTTTTGGGCTCACAAATGCCCCAGCTACCTTCATCGATCTAATGAATCGAGTGTTTCGGGATTGCTTAGAAAAATTTGAGATAGTCTTCATTGATGACATTTTGGTATATTCTAAGGATGAAGAGGAGCATGGCAAGCACATGAGGATGGTATTACAGAGATTAAGGATGGTATTGTAGAGATTAAGGGAGCAAAAGTTATATGCGAAGTTTAACAAGTGTAAGTTTTTGCTATAAGAGGTTGCATTCCTAAGACATATGGTAAACAAACAAGGTATATTGGTAGATCCTAAAAAGATCAAGGCAATTGTGGAATGCCCAGGACCTTAGAGTGTATCTAAGATTAAGGGCTTCCTTGGGTGGGCGAGCTACTAGTGAAGGTTTATGGAAGGGTTTTCGGACTGACAGTACCATTAACTAAACTAACTTGTAAGAATGAAAATCTTAGTTATAACGTCGAGCATGATAAGAACTTTCAAGAGTTGAAGAGGAGGTTAGTAACAACACCAGTTTTGGCCTTAATCGGAAGTGGGAAAGAATAATGTTGTGCATGGTGATGCATTGCTACAAGGTTTAGTGTTTGTGTTGATGTAAGAGGGACGAGTAATTGCTTACTCATCTAGACAGTTAAAGCCATATGAATAGAACTATCCAGTATATGATCTTGAACTTGCAGTCGTAGTGCTAGCTTTGAAATCATGGAGACATTACCTACTTGGAGAAACGTGTAAGATATATACCAACTATAAGAGCTTGAAACATATCTTCACTCATAATGACTTAAATATGCGACAAAGACGTTGGCTAGAGCTAATCAAAGATTACGATCTTGAGATTTTGTATCGTCTCAGGAATGTTGATGTTATGGCAGATGCCCTAAATATGAAGAGATGATTTGATAATAGACTATGGGTGCCAAATAAAGCGGAACTGAAGAAGTAAATATTGGATGAAGCCTATTCAACTCCATTCTCCTTCCAACCGAGAATCACTAAAATGTATCAAGACTCAAACAAAAAATTTTGGTTGAATAATATAAAAAGGGAAATAGCTGAATACATATCAAAATGTCTAGTTTGTCAACAAGTTAGAAGTGAACATCAGAGAACGAGAGAGGAACTACAACCTCTTCCCATCTCTGAATGGAAGTGGGAGACCATTACAATGGACTTCGTGATGGCCTTACCAAAGGTAATAAGTAGAAATGAGTCAGTTTCGGTGATTATGGATTTATTAACTAAATTAGCTCATCTCATACCTTTGAAGGTTGGATATAATATGAAGAAGTTGGCACAAATTTATATACTAGAAATTGTGAGACTACATAAGGTACCTTTGTTAATAGTATTAGATCGACATACCCGTTTTATCAGTAGATTCTGGATGAGCTTACATGCTACATGGCGAACAAAATTATAGTTCAGTACTGCCTTCCATCCTCAAACTAATGGACAATCAAAGAGAATTATACAAACATTGGAGGATATGTTGATGGCATGTGCATTAGACTTTGAATGAAAGTGGGATGAGTACTTACCTTTGGTTATGTTTACCTATGACAATAGCTATCATGATACAATTGGCATGGCACCATATGAAACCTTATACGGAAGGAAATTTAGGTCCCCATTACATTGGGATGAAGTAGGTGAAAGAGTGGTTTTGGAACCAGAGATGGCGCAGTAGGCCATAAATAAAGTTCAAGTGGTCAAACAAAAATTGTAAGCAGCCCAAGATAGGTACAAAAGCTATGTCGATAAGAGAAGAAGACCATTAAAATTCGCAGTAGGTGAGCATATGTTCCTAAAGATTTCTCCTACTAAGGGTATAATTCACTTTGAGGTGAGAAGTAAGTTGAATCCAAGGTATATCAAGGCATATGAGATTTTGAAAAGGATTGGGCCAGTAGCCTATCACTTAGTCTTGCCTCCACATTTGTGGGGATGACATAAGGTCTTTCATGTGTTGCTTTTGAGGAAATGTATATCAAACCTAGATGCAGTTGTTGAATCTAATCAATCGGAGTTGCAACCAAGTCTGACCTATGTGGACGGTAAGTTACACCAGAATGTCAGAATGTTTTGGAGTAAGTACATTTTAGGTAGCATGCATTAACAGTATAAATAATTAATTAAAACTCAAGAAACCATTTTTTTAAAAGCCTCATTGACATGTATCAATAAGAGAAATACTTAATTAAATCTCATAAAACACTTTTCTAAACATTATGACCTCTTTTGAACTTTTTTAAACATTGTGACCTAAAATGAACTTCCCCCCAAATGTTATGACCTTCAGGTGTAATTTACCTCTTATGTGGAGCATCCTATTAAAATCATAGACACCAAGGAAAAGGTATTGAGGAACAAGGTGATCAAATATATGAGAGTCTAATGGAGTGGCCATGAAGAACGGGGGTCACGTGGGAGCTAGATGAAGAGGATGATGAGGATCATCAAGCATCAATGGGTCCAAAGTTCAAATCCAACGATCAATTGCAAGATATTGGAGGTCCCATGACAAGAGCTAAGGCTAAACGAATGAGGGAGGCATTGCAAGGACTTGTTATGGAGTTGCAAGAGAAGGAATTGCATTTATCCACCAATAAAAATGAGTCAAAAGTGTTTAACATCATCAAAATAAGCTCCGGAGGGGCTCTAAATGGAAAACAAGTGAAATAGAGCAAAGAAGGAGCCAAGAAGTGCCCTGCAGGATTAATGGCCGCTAGCAGTTACTTATATTTGTCAGTTACATGTCTTTAATTTCTTTGTCAGTTATGTCTTTAATTTCTTTGTCAGTTACAGTCAGCTATTTGTTTGTCAGTTACATATCATTAATTTCTTTGTATGTAAAAGGCTATATATTAAGCCTTGGTTCTAAGGTTTGAAAAAGAAGACGATTTATATGAATGTTATTCATTCTCTTTGAGAGAAAACTCCATCTTATTCCTTGTGAACGAATTTCCATTTGATTTTCTTGATCTAAACACTCAAGGAGGTCGACGTGATAACTAGGTTGCGATCAACAGGTTTGTTCGAGGTCTAGTTCCATTCCATTCATTGATAATTAGGTTGCAATCAACAGGTTTGATTGAGGTCTAATTCCATCCTACGACAACTTGTCTCAAGACGATCCTCGGGTTCCAATTCCAATCAACGATTTGGGGGTTCTAGGTTTAATATACCTAGGGTTACCATATCATTTGGTATCAGAGCTACGGTTTCTTGTCACAAGTAATCTATCCTTTTATCTTTATTTAATCTTGCTATCTATTTGTTGTTGTTCTTGATTAGGGTTCTTGAGTCAAAAAAAAAAAAAAAAAAAAGAAAGAACCATCTTTATATTGTTCCATCTGTAAAAAAAAAAGAAAGAAAGAAACCATCTTTATATTGTTCAGTAAAAAAAAAAAAAAAAGAAAGAAAGAAAGAAAGGAACCATCTTTATATTGTTCCATCTGTAAAAAAAAAAAAAAAATTGTTATCAATATTATCTTGGGATCTTGTCATAGATCTAAGTTTCTGTTGTCTGTCCTTTCAATTCTCAGAAATTGCGGTATATACGTTCTTGAGATTGGATCTTTGATTCCGACCAATTTGTTGTTGAAATTTTCTGGTTATTGCGTGAGTGATTTATTTTGAGAAAATCATTGAGAGAATTCCGAACAAGGGATTGTGAGATTGAGTTGTGAGGAACATTATTTTCTTGAGCGAAAAGACACGAGTGTGAGTGTCATTTGTTGAGTGAAAACACGTGAGGGAGCGAATTGTGAGGATTATTATTTTTCTTATTTGATTATTACTAACCAATTTTCTGCAGGTGTTAAGATATGGGTAGTGACGGAGAAAGTGATAAGATTGATATGAAATTGTTCGTCAAATCGATACAGGATCAGTTTAGGATGATGAATGCAAGGCTTGACAATATAGAATCCGCAAGTAAGACTAAGAGCAGTAGAGGAATGAGACGTAATGAAGAAGAGATTGATGAATCTGAGTCTGAAGGATCCGGAGTTATAAGAAGGTGGAGGAATGCTCCAAAACAAGATAATTCCTTAGGGAATATCAAATTAAAGATACCTCCTTTTCAAGGTAAGAATGACCCGGAATTGTTTTTAGAATGGGTGAGAAAGGTGGATCATGTCTTTGATTGCCACAATTACTCCGAAGACAAAAAGATCAAGTTGGCTTCTGTTGAGTTTTCCGACTATGCTAGTGTATGGTGGGATCAACTTGTGCGAAATAGGAGGAGAAATGAGGAGAGACCCATTAGTACTTGGGATGAAATGAAGGCGGTGATGCGAAAAAGATTTATCCCTGGTCACTATTATAGGGATTTACATAGAAAATTACAAGGTTTGACACAAGGGTCAAGAAGTGTAGAGGATTATTACAAGGAAATGGAAGTAGCTATGATCCGGGCTGATGTGAAAGAGGATGATGAAGCTACTATGGCTAGATTTCTCAATGGATTAAACCGTGAGATTGCTAATGTGGTAGAACTCCATCCTTATCTTGATATTGAGGAGTTGTTACACAATGCCATAAAAGTGGAGCAACAATTAAAGTTTAAAGGGTCTTCTCGATTTGGTTCTACTTCTAATTCTTCATGGAAGTCCACTTGGAAGAAGAACAATTCAGATTTGAAGTCCAAGGAGGATTCCAAGGCCAAAAGTCCGTTACTCCATACAAAGGTAAATCTGAAACTAAGACTTATGGTAAATCTCGTGATATTCAATGTTTCAAGTGTAAAGGATTTGGACATATTGCTTCTCAATGTCCGAATCAAAGGGCTATGGTTATTTTGGATAATGGCGATGTTGAAAGTGTGAGTTCAGGAGATGATCCTGATATGCCAGCTTTGGAAGACTGTAGTGATGTAGATGTGGAAGGTCCTGTGAAAGGAGATTATTGGTTACTAGGCGAGTCCTTAGTACTCAACCTAAGGATGAGAGTGAAAGTGAAGAGGTACAGCGTGAGCATATTTTTCATACCCGGTGTCATGTGCAGAAGAAGGTATGTACACTGATTATTGATAGTGGTAGCTGCACTAACGCTGCGAGTACCTTGCTAGTTGATAAATTGAAGTTAAAATCTGTGAAACATCCAAAGCCCTACAGATTACAATGGTTGAATGAATGTGGGGAGATCAAGGTGACAAAACAGGTTCTTATTTCCTTTTCTATAGGAAATTATCATGATGAAGTTTTGTGTGACATAGTTCCCATGCAGGCTAGTCACTTACTGCTAGGCCGACCTTAGCAGTTTGATAGGAATATGATGGGTACAAGAACCAATATTCTTTTGTTCTAAATAAAAGAACTGTGATTCTCACTCCTCAGAAACCATGGGAAGCATGTGAAGATCAAGTGAGGGTAGCGAGAGAGTTTCGAGAGAAACACATGAGTGAACAAGATAAGAGTGGCAAGGAGAGAAAAAGTGAGAAACAAACACTTGTGAGTTATGATAGAGGAGAGTTAAACACATTGAGTGGAGAGGAAGTTGCAAGAAAAAGTGAGGTTAAAAGTGCAATCATGGCAAGGAAACAACTACTTGTACTCATGTACAAGGATGTTTATTTTACTACTTCTG
The DNA here is from genome assembly GCA_024138025.1 of Combretum micranthum. Taxonomy (NCBI): domain Eukaryota; kingdom Viridiplantae; phylum Streptophyta; class Magnoliopsida; order Myrtales; family Combretaceae; genus Combretum; species Combretum micranthum. The sequence goes on along the minus strand of JAMXBD010001737.1, from coordinate 122,929 downwards.
ACCTTAACTCTTCGTTGCCAAGTGTGTGGTTTCTCTTTTGCAGGAATATGAGGATTTATTTCCTGAAGAAGTTCCAAGGGGATTGCCTCCACTAAGGGGGATTGAGCACCAAATTGACTTTATTCCAGGTGCTTCTATTCCTAACCGGCCAGCTTATAGGGCCAATCCCGAGGAGACAAAGGAGATTCAAAGGCAAGTTGATGATTTGTTAGAAAAGGGGTTTGTAAGGGAGAGCCTCAGTCCATGTTCAGTTCCTGTTATTTTGGTTCCAAAGAAAGATGGAACATGGAAATGTGTGTTGACTGTCGAGCTATCAACAAGATTACAGTTAAGTATAGACATCCCATTCCTAGACTTGATGATATGCTTGATGAGTTGCATGGAGCTTGTTTGTTTTCCAAAATTGACTTGAAAAATGGCTATTACCAAATTCGTATGAAAGAGGGAGATGAGTGGAAAACTGCTTTTAAAACTAAATATGGTCTATATGAATGGATGGTAATGCCTTTTGGATTAACAAACGCGCCTAGCACGTTTATGCGATTAATGAACCATGTTCTTCGTGCTTTTATTGGAAAGTTTGTTGTTGTTTACTTTGATGACATCTTAGTTTACAGCAAAACATTGGATGAACATGTTCAGCATTTACAATCTGTTTTCACTGTCCTGAGAGAAAACAAATTGTATGCCAATTTGAAAAAGTGTACCTTTTGCACGGAAACTGTTGTTTTTCTTGGATTTGTTGTAGGTGCACATGGGATTTCCGTTGATGAAGACAAGGTGAAGGCAATTCGAGAATGGCCAACACCAAGGAATGCAAGTGAGGTAAGAAGCTTTCATGGTTTAGCAAGTTTTTATAGGAGATTTGTGAAAGACTTTAGTTCTATAGCTTCTCCTTTAAACGATCTTGTTAAAAAGAATTGTGAGTTTAGGTGGACAGAAGTGCATGAAAAAGCTTTTAATGATTTGAAAGATAAATTGACAAATGCACCATTACTTGTTTTACCTAATTTTGAGAAAGTTTTTGAAATAGAATGTGATGCTTCCGGGAAGGGTATTGGTGGTGTTTTGATGCAGGATTCGAAGCCAATCGCTTATTTTAGCGAGAAGCTCAGTGGAGCAGCATTGAATTACCCCGTCTATGACAAGGAGCTTTATGCCTTGGTGAGAACTTTGCAAACGTGGCAACATTACCTATGGCCCAAGGAGTTCATCATTCATTCAGATCATGAAAGTCTGAAATTTCTCAAAACTCAAGGTGATTCGAGGACGAATCTATTCGAGGAAGGGGGGAATGATGAGGATCATCAAGCATCAATGGGTCCAAAGTTCAAATCCAACGATCCATTGCAAGATATTGGAGGTCCCATGACAAGAGCTAAGGCTAAACGAATGAGGGAGGCATTGCAAGGACTTGTTATGGAATTGCAAGAGAAGGAATTGCATTTATCCACCAATAAAAATGAGTCAAAAGTGTTTAACATCATCAAAATAAGCTCCGGAGGGGCTCTAAATGGAAAACAAGTGAAATAGAGCAAAGAAGGAGCCAAGAAGTGCCCTGCAGGATTAATGGCCGCTAGCAGTTACTTATTTTTGTCAGTTACATGTCTTTAATTTCTTTGTCAGTTATGTCTTTAATTTCTTTGTCAGTTATGTCTTTAATTTCTTTGTCAGTTACAGTCAGCTATTTATGTTTGTCAGTTACATATCATTAATTTCTTTGTATGTAAAAGGCTATATATTAAGCCTTGGTTCTAAGGTTTGAAAAAGAAGACGATTTATATGAATGTTATTCATTCTCTTTGAGAGAAAACTCCATCTTATTCCTTGTGAACGAATTTCCATTTGATTTTCTTGATCTAAACACTCAAGGAGGTCGACGTGATAACTAGGTTGCGATCAACAGGTTTGTTCGAGGTCTAGTTCCATTCCATTCATTGATAATTAGGTTGCAATCAACAGGTTTGATTGAGGTCTAATTCCATCCTACGACAACTTGTCTCAAGACGATCCTCGGGTTCCAATTCCAATCAACGATTTGGGGGTTCTAGGTTTAATATACCTAGGGTTACCATATCAGAGGAGATACCCAGAGTTATTCTAGTCACCAAGTAAAATTTCGAGGTTGAAATTTTATTTAAGGGGGGAAGATGAAATGGTCTAAACACCACCCATAAAGTCTAAAATTAAGATATAATAGCTAGAAAATAATCAAGAATTAAAACCAAGGGAATGGATAAAATTAATTAGTGGGTTGGCTAAAATGAAACTTAAAGTTAGTTTGATTAATGAATATAGGTTAGAAAACTCAGCAAATAAAAAACCTAATGGTGATGGATGGTTGATACCGTGCCATGTGGCACTTTTTTGGAAACCCTACATACCCTAGACCCTACCCTACTAGCCTTTATATAAATAATCTTTTATTTTTCCACCTTTTCTCCTTTAGGAAACCTACTACAACCTTAAGGTGAAAATCCCTAAACCCTAGCTCCCATTTAATGTTAATTAAATAAGATTAAAGGAGGATTATCACTAATTGGCTAAGGTTATCTATTTTCATGTTAGAATTGATGATAATGGAGGCGAATTAAGCAAAAGGGAATAGCAACAACCTTAGTAAAATTTATGACAAGGTAAGTTTGAGATTTTCAAGCTTTGAAATGCAAAGTTCATGGTGTCTTAGATGTAATTTTTGACATGGGAATGTTGGTAGGAAGTGAAGGTAGCAAGGAAGTTGATTTTTGGAGGTGTTTTGAGCTTCGAAGTACTACCTTACAACTACACCAATAAGGTAAGGTCTAAAATCAACTCTTAATGTTATGAAGATGTGATAATAAGGAGATAAGACAAGTCTAAAAATGTTAAAGAAAAGAATGAATATGTTTGAAGTTGAAATCTTACTAGAGATTAACCCAGAGAAGAAATGAATGTTGCTATATATTTAAAACTATGGATAATATCATAGAATGAATAGGAGGTCAGTGTTATTGATGTTAGAATAAGTTAAATGACAGGTTGTATATGAACTGGTTTGGAAATTTTAGAGAAAACATGATATTTTTAGTGGTTACTGTCAAAACTAAATGTTTTGGGCTTTAAATTTTGATTGTTTTAACAAACGGGAGATGAAAATAGATGAGTTTAGGTAAGAACATGGCTATCTAATACCTTTAAGGTCATCAAAACTCGTTCCAAAACATGATTTTGACATAATAACAACTATAAAGATGAAGTTGCATAAACCTAGAAGAACACGACAAGTACAAGACATCATGTACTTGCCCATGTCCCTCTCTAACCCATGAATGCTTGAAGAATCGAGGTGCCTTAAAAAAGCATGGCATGTACATGAGGTCACGTACCTAATTGTGCTTGTCTCTATCTTAGAAAACTCGAAGAAGTCAAGTTTCCTAAGAAAGCACAGCATGTACATGAGGTTGTGTACTTGCCCGTGCTTCTCTCTGTCTTCGAAAACTCGAAGAAGTCAAGTTTCCCGGAATAACACAACATGTATATGAGGCTGTGTACCCACTTATGCTTCTCTCTATCTTTAAAAACTAAAAGGACTCGAGTTTCCCATAAAAGCATGGCATGTACATAAGGTCATGTACTTGCCCATACTTCTTTATGTTTTATAAATACTTTGAAACGAAGAAGAAACACGGCGTAAACACAACTGACATACCTAATCATGTAAAAGAACACAGGAAGATATGTCTAATCGTGTACTACCCGTATTCTTTTGAGCCCCTTTTCCCTTCTATAATCCTTGTCCAAATCGAACAAAACTTAGTATAACTTCTTCTTTAGGCTTAAATTACCCTCTAAACATGATCTTTAGCGAAATTGTTAAGTCAAGAAGACCTAGATATAACAAATAATACAAGAAGATTACAGATAATCAATCATGAACTAATTTCAATTTTAATCATGAACAATTGTTGGATATCAAGCTTGGAAAGGGATTTGAAAGCTCGAACTAATTGACCAGTGCATCGTAATTGCATGTTGCTTGCTATAGTAGTATTAATAATAGGGCTAAGAATTTAAACTCGACTTAATTTGAGTGCCGGTTACTGCTTGGCTGCTTACTCCAGAAGTAGTACCTCCGGACTAGGTTGCGAGCCTACTTACAACTTCAAGATGATGCAGTAGTCATAGGTTCTTGGACCCCCACAGAGTACGTGGTAATGATAGGTGGGTAGTCGTAAGGGATATTTTGAAACCAGAGTCAGTTAAGAGCTAAAACGAAGTTGCGATTGAGTTATGCGGGGGTATGGGATCTTACATAAAACTTTGCAATGGATTATTGGACTGCGCTCATTGATGATTGTTTGTACGAGATTGATTCATACGAGAATACTTCCTTATTTTTCTTTTATGGTAAGTTATGGCGACTTATCAAATCCTTCTCTTCGGTGTTCAATTCATTGAGGGAACCTTATCGCTTTTGTTTGGCAAAAGTCTTGCGTACTATTGTGCATATTTGTATTTCTAGGATGCGAGGAATACTTATTTGCCGACTTGAAACTTAATCAAACTTAATTTATATTTGTTGCACTAGCCTAGGTGTGTATGACATGCGTGTATATCTTTAATTACCGTGTATTGGTCTTCACCACTCGCTTTTCATTATTCCAGGTATCCATAATGATCACTTTATGGACCTTCATTACGGCTCCATGGGTTTTGAGACCGATGAGTTTTGAGAATAATGTAGGAAAGTAGAAAGCCATATGGAATTTGGGAAAAATATGTGAATGTTTATGTTTCTATTTTAATTTATGATTGTAAACTAGAAGCTATTTTGCTACTTTTAGGCCAAGTGCCAAACTTTGTGATCGGTTTAGCTTAGCTCTCCTTTTCTAGCCGCTATCTTAAACTATTTTAAACTTTAAATTTTTTGTTCTCTCTCTCTCTCTCTCTCTCAAATTACTTTTCTACATGTTTGCATAATAGTTTTAAATCTTTGGAAAGTTGTCAATTGATGCGTTATGGTCTTACTAAAGAGTCTAATCACGCTTTTATAACTAAAACTTGATTAGCAACTCACCTATTTAATGGAAGCCATACATATGTCACTTGGAGGCGATGTGTGTGGCGAAACAACTACACTCTTAAGCACTTAAAGGATTGGGTCATTTCATCAGGTTTGTACAATCAAAAGTAATGCATCATTTGCCATTGGATTTTTTTACCAACACAAGGTTGGCCAACCGGTTTAGTTACTTCTCCTCCTGAATCAAACCAGCTTGGAGAAGCTTATGAACCTCTTCTTCAATTGCCACCTATCTCTTTTGTGGCAAAGTGCTTTATCTTTTAGCGCATAGGCCATTGGGTCTTATTTATATGCAATTAGTGAGTGATTACCTCCAAGCTAATGCCTGACATGTCAAACGGTGCTGATAATGGATTTTTAATTGCAATCAATCAAATTAAATTTAAAACCATATTCTTACTATAAGACTAATCTTATGCAAGCATACCTATTGATGATAGTACCAGTATAAGAAAAGGGGTCGTTCCAATAGGATCTATAACTACTAGTACTCACCCTAATTCTACTATTTGGCTTATATAATTTAAGTGATCTTAACATATCTAAGTAACTGATTAATTAATTAATTAATCCTAGCAAAAGTGAGTGTCAACGTTTCTAAGAATACATATCACAATACTATCCCTAATCTTGATTCACCACTAACCCTATTTCCAATTCCTTATAAAACATTCATTAATGGATTGTTTAAGTTCTTGAACTGCAGGAATCCCTAATTTCATCAATCTCTCTCTCAAGATAATTAAATTCTAACTTTATATGTCTAAAGAAAATATCTTTTATCATTAGATGCATATAAAATTGCATTAGAGTTCATGATTTTTCAAAAAGATTCAATCTTTGTACAGAAAGTTCATGCAATATATGTCTAGAATCATATTCAAACCTCTTTACTCATGCTAGATCTATCTTATCAATCAATCCGTCAATTAAATCAACAATAATCAAACAATGATCTAGTAATGCACGTATACTAAATCAAGAAACAAATATAACACATTAATAGATTGAAGAAACATAAACTCCCATTAACAAAACAATACAATCTCTACATTACGGTGAGGGTTTCTCAAGACATAAGGTAAAATGATCTATTTTTCCATAGAATAAGAAATACAATGACAGAATAAGGAAAAATACTAAAGATTCATGATTATAGCCCTTGAAGATGAAGTCTTGTGATCTTCAATAAGCTTTTACGTTTCTCTGCTCTAAAATACCTAGTTTTGTCTCTAGGGTTTGTAAAAAGCAAGAAGGATTACAAAAAAGACAAGTTAAGGGGCACTATTTATAGAAAAAAGGAAAATTAATCGTATAAAGGCATTCTACATGGCCGTGTAAGAAGGTCGTGTATAATGAAAACTGGTGAAAACTTCGAAATCTAAGGCCGCATAACCTCGAGCACAACCTGTGTACTATGGTCGTATACTTTCAAAATGCTTGTCAATCACTTTTTGCCTTCTATACCAGTATTCTACATAGCTTGTGTATAAAGTGTTAGTGATTGTGCTCTAGCCAGTTACTAGATATTGTCATACAAAGACATTTCTATTATATTGTTTGTATGTTTACTTTATAATAGGATCATGAATAATTTAATTATTTTAAATGTCCCTAGATGCTCATTATTGTGGGAACAATAATGAATTAAATCTAGTATGATGTTTGATTGATAATCATGGGATATTTATTTATATAAAGATACAAATCAAACTCATAGGTATATGTTGAAGAACTATGTATGGACTGACCCGCTTTGAGATCACTACATGGATTAGTGTCATAAGCGATTCTCAAAATAAAATGTCATCGTATCTACAGACTTGAAATCACCATGGATTCCAACATGAGGAATATTATGTTTCAACTCAATCAAACGTTGTCTTTAACCAGATAATTATAAAGGTTGAGATTGGGCATAATGTAAATCATGTAAAGGAGGTTGAGTGATTAAGATGGGATTTGTCCTTCTCGTTGTAAGAGAGATATCTCTAGGCCCCTCGACAAGTGAGACTGAGAAATGCATGGCTGCGCTCAAATGAATTAATAGTGTGATCAATTTCATTTGTTATTATTAGTTCACTTAGAAATCGAGAAATGAAAAGATTAAATGATATAAGGATGACACTATCCATGCCTTATGTTCAATCTAGATATCATGTGACAAAAAGATAATGACATATGTTATGGATTAGATAAAAATTGGATCATCGATCTTCACTTAATTTAGGCAAACATAATGTCTTGCTAGAGGCCGCTTATGTTTTGTTGACTAAAATTGTTTTAGGTCAACTGTCAACATTAAGTGAACCCACAGGGTCACACACAAAAGAACAAGTCAAAAGGATCATAGACTAAATTTAATGTATTGTGGAAATAATAATTTATTATTATTAAGAATAATAATAAATTAAAGGATCATGAACTAAATTTAATGTCTTGTAGAAATAATAATTTATTATTATTAAGAATAATAATAAATTATTACATTGTTATGTACAAGAATTATATTTTAAGAAATATTACCCCTAATTAGATCAAGAGACACTAATGTCATTACTCATGTGAGAATGACATTAGTATAAAAGGCATAAAGAGATCTCTTTAGGGTTAATGACTTGTCTATCGACATTAGACAGGCAGAGAAAATCTACAAACCTAAAGAGTGATGCACGAAGAGTCGTGTGTGAAAATTACAATATCATCTAGAAATGTTCTAGATCATGCTAGCACATGAAGGATCCTTTTGAAGAGTGCTTGTTCGTGTGGATGCCGTAGAGGGTATTGTGATTTCACCGTACCTACAAATCCCATTTGCAAATTAATTTCAAGTTTCAAGCTTTTAGAGGTATAAAATCAAACTATTTGTTTTGTTTTAATCTAATCAATATACATGGATATTGAGCTAGGGTTTCTTTTTAAATTTCGCTGCGAAAGATTTGATCTTTATAATTTTAAAACCCTATGGAAACCCAACAAAAAGTCATGCATGTTGTAAATATTCCAAATTCCTATATCTTCATTAAAATCTCACTTAACTCATAAAAAAATCTTCATTAAGCTCAATATATTCCTTTAACCCTGGAATTGATATCTTAACCAATTAAGTATCAATTTCCTTAATAATTCACATAAAAATATATATAATATCATATTGAAACAATGTGAATAATAAGGGTCTTTAGACACTTATTAGGTGCCTAAGCAAAGACATCGCAATTAGCTATGTTAAACTTATATGTTTAATGTGGATTTTGATGAAACAATTAGTTGCATAATTAAGTATTCAAATATCGGAAACTATACTCAATTTGTCAAATATATATGTGTATGTTGTGTGTCTTTGTGGAGTTTTTACATGTTTTAGCATGAACAATATCAGTCAAGAGCTAGACAGATTCACTCATTATGGCATGACAAACTCAAGAACAAAGCTCAACAAGCTAAAAATGCACAAACATTGGTTGAGGGTCATGTTCAAGGGTCAACAATTCAATTAGTCAAGGCGTGATAAAATTAAGACTAAAGCTTAACAGGTTCAAATGTGCAAATACAATGGTCGAGGGGTTGGTCGTGGGCTCGATAGGTCCACTGGTTAGGGTGCGACAAGTTCGAGACGAAGACTCGCCAAGTTAAAAGTTGCACAACTTTGATCAAGGGTCATGTTGAGGGTTCGATGTGTTAAAGCATTAGGATGCGACAGTTTGATTTTAAGGCTTGATGGAGTAAATACTTGTCAAGGGTAAATTTAAGGCGCCACACTTTGAAGCACAACGAGTTTTTAGGATGTGACGATTCAAAAATTGGAGTCGATGTGACAAAAAGAGCCGTTCAAGCGCATTTAATGCTTGGCGACTTAAAGACGTTATCTCTTATGGACATTTAAATTTTGAAAAGCTATATGTATATTTTGTCGTTAAGAGATTCAACAGGACAGAAGCAAAGTTCGAAAGAGCTTTTATTTGCAAACTAACAATTTATTAGTTTTCTTGTTATCTCATTCATTAAATTTACAGAATTTGCAAAGAAATAGAAAAACATTCTGGTACTCTATTCTTACATTTGTAATCTTTAAAACATCTAGAGAGAGAAAGGAAATATTTTATTTCCTATGTGTTGTAAAGCATTAAAATTGCTCAGCTTGAGCATATTTTTTATGATTAATCAAAGTGGTGGTAAAGTCCTCGATTTAACGCATTAGTGGACCATAGAGAGCAGGAAGTGGGCCGAATTCCATGTTATATCTAGACTAATATTTTTCTATCCCTATTTCTTTTTTATTTCATATTGTAATATGCCGTTATCCGTTGCAACTATAATTATATTTGATATGCTCATTAAAATTAATTGTTTGAATTTTTTAGGGTAAGGGTAATAACCCATATTAGAAGTGTAGGATGAAAATTTTTCTTAAAACTCAAAATAGATTAATTTGAAATGTTATTGATGTGGTTGGATCCTTAAGTTTTAAATTTATAGCTCATTAATTCTAGACCCACACAAGGCAGTGCACCTATCGTGTAATATAGAAATTAACTCAAATATCGTCCTAGGGATTTATGTACAGCTACTAGTAATAATCCATTAACTATTATCTAGCCGAATCAAACGTAAGATATATATTAAAGTTCCTACTAATTCTAACTAAAAGCAAGTCCAAAAACCTTAGATGAAAGATATGCATAAATTTCTCAAGATAATCAATTCACAAACAATGCCCTTAGTTTTGATCAACCCTAGTCCCTTTATCTTTAAAGATGATTTAATTGATCGAAACTTGATCTTAAACTATTGGGTTTTTAATTAGATTAATTACTCTCTTCAAGTTAATTAACCACTAACTCTAATTGCAAAAGTGGGAATTTTTTCTTTCACAATTATCAAATTAGAATAGCATGAAGATTATGAACTATAATTGATAGAAAGTTAGAAAAACTCCATTTCTAGGTGAATTACTCAACTTTTTTGCCCATGAGAGATCAAACCCATTAATTGAAATCTTCTTTCAAATTAACAAGAATCAAGTTTGTAATAAATTAGGCCTAAAATCATCACAAACAACAATATAAATCATGAAGCAAACTCAAAATCAAACTTCATTCAATTAAAAAAAAAGTTAATACATGAAGGCTAGGGCTTCTTAAAACCTAAGGCATACATAACTACTCTTCCATGAAGAGATTAACAACAACAATAAGTACAATAGAAGAAAGAGAAAAGATCATGATGATAAAACCCTTTTGTAGAAGTGATTGTCGTGAATCTCCAAGTTGTAGCACGAAAAAGCTCGCCAAAATGTGTTCTAGAGTTTTTGGGTAGAAATACAAGTGAATGAAATCTGCCACTTCAACTCAGGGCGCGGGTATATATATATATATATATGTACACGACCCCTACATGAGTCGTGTACATCGGGGTAGTATACTCATTAACTTCGCACGTTTTTTTCTTTTTTGGCACATGTACACAACCTTTCGTACACAATTGGTGTATGTGGGGTTGTGTATCTTGGAACTTCACATTTTTTTTTTCAATTTTTCTCCTTTAAAAGTACACTAGTGGTATAAAAATATTGATGTATAGCCAGTAACTCCACAAAAGGCTCCAAAGCTCTCCAAAATCTTGGTTTCTTTCATTAAAAATCTTTTGAAAAGCCAAATTGTTCCATGATTGTCTTTAAAACACAAAATTAGTTCAATAATAATCCTTTTCTTCGATAAATCAATTAAATAACATATGAAATATACTCAATAATGCACCAAGAATAAAGGTCTTAGGACATTTATCAGTTATAGAAAATGGACCTCTAAAAATAGGAGGAAAAGAAAAAAGAGATTATAATAAAGAAGATAGAAAAAAATTAGATTTAAATAAAATTGCTATGAATATTTTTGCATTGCGGTCTGAATGAAAGTAATTTTAATAGAATAGGTACATGTAATTTTGTTAAAGAAATATATGATGAACTGGTAAAGACTTAAGAAGGAACTTCTAGAGTTCGAGAACAAAAATAAGTCTTTATTTGGACAATTTGAAACTTTCAAAATGCTCCCCAATGAATCAATAGATTAAATGCATAGTAGATTCATTAATATCATAAACCCTTTAAGTGTACTTAAGAATAATTTTACTAATTTGAAAATAAATTCTAAACTTCTCAAGTCACTAACCAATGATTGGAAAGCTAAAAGAACTACCATAGAAGAAGCATGAGACTTAAGTGCTCTAAGCAAGGTAAAAGTCCTTAGAGCGCTTAAAACACATGAGCTCATAAAAAAATAACGAGAGGAATCTAACACGAAGACTATTGCCTTAAAAGCGACAAGTCAAGATTCCAACTATGATGATGAAGATGAATATAAGGAACTTGTCTCGATGGCTTAGAAACTCAAAAAGTTTACGAGGTCCATCAGCAAGACAAAGAGAGTAGAAGATGATAGCAATTCATCGGGACACAAAAAGAAGGATGTGATAACATGCTATAAATGTCAAAAGCAAAGACATATCTAACAATACTATCCACTACTCAATAACGCTTTAAGGGAACCTAAAAAAGAAGCACTTATTGCTACTTGGAGGGATGATGACTCAAGTAACTTAGATGAGAATGTGTACCTCATGGCAATAGGCGATGAGGTAAATTCTCCCTCTTCTTCTTCTTATGTTGAGTTGCATACTATGTATGATAAAGTATATTGTAAATTGAAAAAAGTCAACATGCTTAAATCTTTAATGATGGAAGTAGGAAAAGAGCTAGAAAATTTTCAAACTAAGCATGAGGAAATTAAATAAGAAAATAACAAGCTGCATGTTGAAATAAATATATTGAAACTAGAAAATGAAAAGATAGGTAATAAGGGTAAGAAGTTGAAAAGCAAAAATAATGAATTGAAGAAATTAATGAAAAATTAACAATTGAAAATGATTTACTGAATATTGAAGTTAAAACATTAAATAACAATGATGATGTTACTTGTGCTGGTAGTAGTAGTGACGAAATTTTAAAAGAGTTAGAAGAAATAAAAAATAAAAATATTTTGCTACATGCTAGTTAAGATGATTCAAAAGCAACTATAACCAAGTTTACAAATGGTAAAAAGAATTTGAATACACTACTTGAAAATTAAATATGTTATTCAAATAAATATAGAATTACTAAGTAGAGAAGGTAACTATAAATTCCACAAAACTTGTTTTATAAAAGCCACTCATGGGACATGCAACTATCGTAGGAAATCTGGTTATATTGCCCACAACCATGCAATAAGAAAACACCATACTTTTGAATCATAAAAGCAAGCAAGTTTGGTTCCTAAGAGAGAGATTCCTGTTCCACTTAACCAAGTAGGACCTAAACTCAAATGGGTACCAAAGAAACAATACTCTATTTTATAGGAATCTTCAAGTAGGAACAACAAATGGTACTTGGACAACAGCTACTCTAGGCACATGATTGGAGGTGCATCCAAGTTTATATCTCTAGACTTGAAAGATCAAGAGAGTACTACATTTAGAGACAATCGAAAATCAACTGTTCTTAGTAAAGGTAACATTCTTGTGAATAAAGATTTAATTATTAAAAATGTACCGCTTATTGATAATATGAAGCATAATCTACTTAGTGTTAGTCAATTATGTGATAATGATTTTAAAGTAACATTCTTACTAAAAAAAATTTATTGAAAGAATTGATAATAACCAAGCTTATTTTGAAGGGTATAGACAAAGAAATATGTATAAAATTAATTTAGATGATTTCAAATCGTCAAATGAAACTTGTTCATACTCTCAAAATGACAATAGTTGGCTATGACATAGAAAATTAGGACATGCTAGCATGGACGTAATTTCAAAACTTGTTAAAAAAGAATCTTATCAAAGGCTTACCAGAAATAAAATTTCAAAAGGACAAGATTTGTCAAGCATATCAACAAAGAAAGCAAACCATGACTTTTTTTAAGTCTAAGAATATTATTTCCACTTCTAGGTCATTAGAACTATTGCATATGTATTTATTTGATCCCACTCAAACTGTAAGTTTGGGAGGCAAGAATTATACTTTGGTTATTGTTGATGATTTTACTAAATATACATGGATTTTTTTCCTTCCATCTAAAGACGAAACAAATCATGTTTTTCTTTTTCCAGATATTGCAAGAAAGTCCAAAATGAAAAATGTCTTAATATTATATCTATTCAAAGTGATCATGGGGGAGAATTTGAAAATTATGAAACAGATGATTTTTTGCAGTAAATATGTTATTGAACATACTTTTTCAACACCTAGAACTCCACAACAAAATGGTATAGCTGATAGGAAAAACAAAACCTTAATTGAAATGGCTAAAACCATGTCGTGTGAAAACAATTTACCAATTTTTTTTTTGGGTTAAAGCTGTGAATACTGCCTGCTACATATCAAATAAAGTTTTCGTAAGACAAATTCTTAATAAAATCCCTACGAGCTTTGAAAAGAAAAAAGACCTAACATTTCTTATTTCCATCATTTTAGCACTATATGTTACATCTTAAACAATGGAAAAAAACAACTGGCAAAATTATTTGCTAAAAGTGATGAAAGAATCTTTTCGGGTTGTTTTTTCATAAGTAAGGCATATAAAGTGTTTAATAAAAGAACATTAGTTGTAGAAAAAGCTATATATGTTGTTTTTTATGATTCTTTGCCTTATTGATGCTGGCATGATGATATGGATGTTGTTTGTGCTGATTTTAATAAATTCTCTTTTGAAAATAATGATAAAGAAGATAATGAACATAAAATGGATGTTGTTCGTAAATATGTTAATCATGATTTGTCTAAAGAATGGAAATATACAAGATCACATCTAAAAGATCTAATTATCGGTGAATCTTCTAATAAAGTACAAACAAAATCATCTTTAAGAAACATGAGTAATCTTGTTTTCCTATCACAAATCGAGCCTAAAAATATTGAAGAAGCTTTAAAAGATGAATTTTGGATACATGGAATGCAAGAAGAATTAAACCGGTTCACAAAAAAATGATGTTTGAAAATTGGTTCCTATACCTGATAGTAGACCTATTATTAGAACCAAATGGGTTTATAAAAACAAGCTAGATAAATTTGGGATAATAACAAGACATAAGGTTGATTAGTTGTTAAAGGTTATAATCAAGAAGAAAACATAGATTTTGATGAGACCCTTACTCTGGTTGCTAGACTAAGATATATTATAATGCTTTTGGCATTTACCAATTTCGAAATTTTACTCTTTTTGAAATGAATATCAAAAGTGTTTTCTTAAATTGTCTTATAAAAGAAGTCTATATAGAACAACCATTGGGTTTTGAGTATAATGAATTCCCCAATCATATTTTTAAATCAAACAAAACTCTTTATGGTCTAAAGCAAGCTCCTAAAGCTTGGTATGAAAGACTAAGTGGCTTCCTTTTAAATGTTGGATTTTGAAGAGGAAAAATCGATACAACTCTATTTATTAAAAATCACAAGTCAGACACATTGATCGTGCAAATCTATGTAGATAATAGTGTGTTTGGAGCTACTAATATGAGTCTTATAAATGAATTTGTTGAGTCAATGAAAAAATAATTTGAAATGAGTATGATAGGAGAACTCAATTATTTTTTAAGTCTTCAAATAAAACAATATGAAAATAGAACATTCATCAATCAATCAAAATATATAAGAGATTTGTTGAAAATGTTTAAAATAAATAATTACAAAATAAGACCTATACCTATAAGTATAAGTATAAAACTTGATAAAGATAAAAATATGAAAGATGTTTGTAAAAAGCTTTATAGAGGCATAATTGATAGCTTGTTATATTTGACAGCTTCTAAACCTGATATCATGTTCTCAGTGTATGTATGTGCATAATTTCAATCTTGTCTAAAAGAATTACTTGAGTGTAATAAAACACATTTAAGTATCTTATAGGTACGATTGAAATTGGCTTGTGGTATCTAAAGTTTACCTCTTTTGATTTAATTGGATACTCCTATGCTGACTTCATTAGGTGTAAAGTAGATCGAAAAAGCACAAGTAGTACATGTCACTTTCTTGGAAATCCTCTAATATCTTGGTACCCAAATAAGTAAAATTCGGTTACACTTTTAACTATTGAAGCTAAGTATATAGCCGTTGATAGTTGTTGTGCACAAATTCTATGGATGAAACAAAGTTTACTTGATTATGGTTTAAAATATGAAAATGTTCTAACTCATTATGATAAAACAAGTGTTATAAAATTGACAAAAAATTCGATCCAACACTCAAGGGCGAGGTATATTGAAATTAGACATTATTTCATTAGAGATCATCTTCTAAATAGAGATATCGACTTGGAATTTGTTGATACAAACAATCAGATTGTTGATATTTTTACAAAACCCTTGAGTAAAGATCATTTTTACTTTATGAAGATAATTAGGCATGATCAAGCAAGATGAGTGCTAAAATATCATGGAACTAAGATGATCTAGAGCTTGATCTAAGGATAACAAAGGCTTTTAAATGTTGATATATGCTTCTTTGATGGTTTGTAATTTATTCTGCTTGCAAAAATCTATTATAGGTGTATAAGGCATTTGCGAAGTCCTTTATCGAAGCAATATGTGAAATCGTTATGTGTTGAGGCAAAGTGTATGAAGTCCTCGTGTGCTGAAGTAAGTGAGTGAAGTCCTATGTTTGTGTAGGCATTTGTGAAGTCCTTTATTGGTGAGGCAATTGTTGTGAAGTTTTCTTTGTGAGACAATTGTTTTATGTTGAATGACATGCATGAGGTTCTTCTTAAGTGAAACAAATTGCTGAATCTTATATGTTATCCATGCATCTCTCCTTGTTTGTAATATCCTAAGTTTGTCCTTTTTTTTTATGAGTACAAAAGGGGAGAAGTGTAGAATACACAATTATGTAGTATATTTTGAAAGGGGGAGTCAAATGACGTATTAAGTGCAGCTTGCATTTTATTGTAATTAAGCATTAAGTCTTTGAGTTAAACTTGAGAAAATTTCTTTGAAACCCAGATGTTTAATTGAAGGGGAGTATGCTAAATTGAAAAGGAGCTAATTGCGCATAATTATCCAACTTCAATATAAATTTTGATGAGACAATTAGTTATGCAATTAACTGTTTAATTATTATAAACTACACTTAATGAGTCAGATATATGTGTGTGTGTGTTGTGCATCTTTGTGTAGTTTTTGTAGGTTTTTAACAGGAATAGTATTAGTCGAGAGCTAGAAGGCTTCACTCATTAAGGCGTGATAAACTCAAGACAAGCTCGAAAAGTGAAAAATGCAGAGACATTGGTTGAGGGTTACATTGAATGGTAAAAGAGTCAATTAGTTAAGGCGTGACAAAGTTAAGACCAAAGCTCGACAAGTTCAAATATGGAGATATAGTGGTCGAGAGGTTGGTCATGGGCTTGACAGGTCCACTGGTCAAGGCATGACAAGTTCAAAGTTACATAACTCTAGTCGAGGGTCACGTCAAGGGCTTAACATGTTAAAGCATTAGAGCATGACCATTTTATTTTAAGGTTCGATGGAGTAAAGACTTGTTGAGGGCAAATTTGAGGCACAACACTTTGAGGCATGCTTTTGGTTATGTTGGTTTGAGTTTTGTATGGTTATAAAAACTCATTTTAAAATAACAACTCAAAGTAGAAGCTTTCGAAATTTATAAAACTAATTGCTTTTATCCAACTTCAACCAGTAATTACCAACAATAAGGTAAGCACATCCTCCGAAGTAGTATAGAAAGAATTAGTTTGAACCCAAAGGAAATCGATGGCATCTATCATACTCACATTTCATCCATTATTTAGCCAAATAAAAATTTAGCATATCATAATGAAAACAAAAGTTATGCTAATGTCAATAATATTCACAAATGTTATTTAAGCAAAATTAGGGATCAGTTTGCAGCAATGCACGACGATAGCTTAAGATTTGCTTATCCAACTCCTTATCATGTGATTTCTTAAAACAAACTTAAAGAGAGAGTTGTTTGCTGGAGTATTTGTATTGCCGAATTCACTTAAGTAAACTAAAGCCTCTCCCAAGGTCAGTAGTTCTAGATTTAAACCAAATTGCTGAAATCCCTTCTCAATCTATCATCGGACTAGATTTGCATAAAGTTTAAAAATCTATTGTTTTTAAAACCAACTCAACAAATTTTAAAACAAGTGATAAAATGTTTTTACCTACCTTCTCTTGGATATTTAGGATCAACTCCATTAGTACCCACAGATTTATTCAAAAAAATGACCTCCCAACCTATTCAATTAAAATCAAGCTACTAATTACAAACACCTAGTCATTATTAAATTGAAAGCACATTTGAAATCACATGAATCAGGATTTGGATTCACAAAACACAAGCTGTAGAAGATTATTTCTCTATGGATTTAGAAATTACGAACGTGATATGAAGAAATAATATGAAATTAATTGAAGAATATTACAATTCAGTATAGAGTCTTGCAGAACTTACAAACAATAGGTTAAAATGATTTTACCCAGAAAACTTTAAGATTTTCTAAAGCAAGAAGAAACATAATTCTTTCGCTCCATAAATTCTCTCACTACACTACGTTAGTACTGTTCTATTGTATGCACAATGTACGTCATGCTTATTATAACGCTTTGCATACTTATTTATAGGACGAGGGCATAAAAAGAAATGATGATTTATTACAAACGTGGCATATTCTTTTGTAACAAAATGGTCTATTTTTCTTCACTCACACGGTTCTGAAAGATAGCTCATAAAAACATTTGACGCATGTTAAGTCGAGCATGTGAATGTTATATGAAAAGCGTGGGCTGGACTTCTCTAATGAATTTTGCTAAAACACATCATTTCCATCCATTGTTCCATTGAGGGCTAACTTTAAAACTGTCGAGGGCTCTATGGTTGATGATTTGAGGTGTGATATAAGTCAGGTAAAGGTCTTATCTTCATTGAGCAACTATCGCGGGTTAGATTTGGGGCTCAACATTGAGCTGCAATAGAAGCTTTCTTCAAGTTTGGGCTCGATCTTAGCAGAACAAGCGTCAAGGGTCACGTCGAAGGCTAAATTTAGGGAGCGACAAACCCATTTTTACTTGTTTTTCCTTACATTTTGGCCTCAATTGGTATTATTTAAGGTGCAACGACTCTATTCTTCACTTTTGTTGTTGTTTTTGCTCTAAATCTTATTAAAAATGTTTTGATTATTCTTCTTTTGATTCGAGGAGCTAAAAGAACAACAATTCAACGTTAAAAGCACTAGATTCGTAGGAATTTAATTAAACACTCGTCAAAATAAAAGCTCGAATTCCTATAAAAAGAATAGAGTAAAATTAACTTATCAAGGCACGACAAGTCTTTAGGGCACGACAATTTAAATATTGGAGCTGATGTAGCAAAAAGAGCTGTTGGAGTGTATTCAACATGTAATACCTCTCAAATATGGATCGTGAAACTTTATTCATAGAGTCGCCTTTTGGTGTGCTTGGAGTTCATCGAAACTCTAAAGTTAAGCATGTTATGTATAGAGCAATTCCATGATGGGTGACTCCCTGGGTTGGTACCAAAAAGACAAAAGTGTGCGGCATGTAGCCAAAGCAGACAATATCTCAGTAGACAGAGTTTTGGGTTGTTACACAATGCTTGGCGACTTAAAGACGTTATCTCTAATTGACATTTAAATTTTTTAAAGTTATATATATTTATATATATATAATGTCCTAAGGAGATTCAACAGGAGAGAAGCGAAGTGCAAAAGAGCTTTTATCTGTGAACTAATAGATTATTAAATTTCCTGTTCTCTTGTTTATTAAATTTACAAAATCGATAAAGAGAGAGAAAAACATTGTAGTACTCTGTTCTTACACTTGTAATCTCTAAAAGAGCATCGAGAGAGAGAGAAAAAGGAAATATTTTTTTTCCTGTATGTTGTAAAGCATTGAAATTGCTTAGCTTGAGTGTATTTTTTGTGATTAATAAAAGTGGTGGTGAAGTCCTTGATTGGAGGCTTTGGTGGACAATACAGAGTTGAAAGTGGGCCAAACTCCACGTTATATCTGGACTAATATTTTCTATCCTTATCTTTTTTATATTTCATATTGTAATTTGTTGTTATATTATCCACTGCAATTAAAATTATATTTGATTTGCCCATTAAAATTAATTGTCTTGATTTTTAGGGTAAATACTCAATCCATACTCCTCTTGAGTATTTTATAGTGCATTTTCATGTTTTTTTCAAGCTAGTGAGTGATTACCTATGGTTACTGTCATGATCTTATATAGGGGCTTAGTAGGATTACCCGAAAGTCGTCATACAGCGCGTATACCTGTAACCATGGTAGTCAAAACCGGCCCGGACCGGCCGTTCGACCCGGTTCGACCGGAACCGGTACCAATGCCGGGCCGGGTCTCGCCTAAAATTCGTTTTTGCAACGAACCGGCGAGACCCGGGTTGAACCGGTCGACCCGGGAGGTCGAACGGGTTGAACCGGTCGACCCGGGCCGGTTGAACCGGTCGACCCGGACCGGTTGACCCGGATCCAAAAAATTAAAAATAAAAAAATAAAAAAAAAATTATAAATTTAAATATTTATTCATACTTTATTATAAATTTATAAAATATAATCATTAAATCATATTTATTTAATAATTAATTGATGAATTTGATCCAAATATAGATTTAATTGAGTGATTACACACATATTGATCTTTTATAATTAAATTATCCCTTATATTTTTATTTTTTCGTGACCCCGGTTCGACCCCCGGTTGAACCCGGTCCGACCCCTCGACCCCTAACCCCCTAGCCTGCCCGGGTCAAACCCTGGTCCGGTTCTGACAACATTGCCTGTAACATGAAGACTGCCTTATAAGTAAGAGTTTACAAGTCTCTAATTAATTATTTTCAATGTGTTATACTTATATATAATTATAATGAAAAATAGTTTTTGGAATTGATATTATCACAGACCATAGGGATTGTAAAGAATTAGATATCCTACTAAAATACAAGATAAGACAAACTTAGGCTATCCATCGGCTACTATTAAGAGAAATTGATAAAGGAAGGAAAGAAAAAGAAAAATCAAGTTTTTAATTCTTTTATCTCGACCAAATTTAGTCCATAAACATCCTAAATCTCTATTTATCTTGGCTTCATCTTTTGTACACTTTGCGCTCAGATCCTATCCTAATCCCAACTTTTGTTTATCTTATAAAGAGAAACTATTAGGAAGTAAGCTACATCCAGCTTATTGAGATAATTTCTTCATCCATACCATATAACCATAACCAAACAAGTCTGTTAGACAAGCGTATATTATGCAAGAAAACACATGTTGCAAACAAATATGTATGGTATCTGAAATCCATACATAAAACATATTTACGCCTTCCATGGCAAGAGTTAGGGAATTCAAATCAAGTTTTTTTGCAACCTCTACTACTAATCCTCGAGCTCCCGCTCATAGCTATCGACCGATACAACTCCTCCTTAAGGACACATTCCCTAGACGCTTGTAATTTCCTCAAACAAGAGCAGACCTAAGCCCACGGGAGGATATCATAGGTCTTCTAGCTCTTTGCATTGGAGCAGTAGTCTTTAATGAGACACGACAAATGCAATGTGTGACCATTTCTTTTGTGTAT
This sequence comes from Combretum micranthum, assembly GCA_024138025.1. Classification (NCBI taxonomy): domain Eukaryota; kingdom Viridiplantae; phylum Streptophyta; class Magnoliopsida; order Myrtales; family Combretaceae; genus Combretum; species Combretum micranthum. The sequence goes on along the minus strand of JAMXBD010001737.1, from coordinate 102,197 downwards.
TCCAAATTATATCAAGGTTCTTTAAGGGGCGATCAAACAATTAAACATCACATAGCAACCAAACATATAAATAAACAAACATACTTAAACAAGCATTTAGGGGTTATGATATGTTTAGTATCAACTTAATCACACGATTATAGGGACATATGCATTCCCCATGATAACCCCATACATTTCCATTTTATCTTTTCCTTAGTATACCAGTACAACCTACAAGCACATACAATGTACATAAATCATAAGAGATAACTCACTCGTCCATGGTGCAATCCTTAGTCGAAGTGATCTTTGGGAAGCGCGACTTTGGGATCCTCTTCTATAAAAAAGGAAAAACCTCGAAATGAGTGTTTCGAATCAACTTCATCTAAACTTCTACTTCTATGATTTCTATTATCGCAATATTTATCGATAGCCTAGTTAGACCTTAAAATAGTCATATGTAAGTCATTTTAAGTCCGATTTTCATATATGAGTCGCCGTTTTCTACTAATTCAAATGCTTTATTTATTTTTAAGGTTATCTTGGTCATATAAGGTCATTAAGGCCTTAGGTCAATAGGGGCTAGATTGCTTCTCTACCCATTATAGCTTTATTTTTTCATTTTTCTAATGTTTTATCCACCCAAAGGCTTCCTGTATGTATGCAACTTATTCTTATACGAAATAATATGAAAAAAAAAACAAAGCTTTGTTTAGTTATGTCTTTAACGGTTTTAGTGTTGATGTGACTGGAAATGTATTAAATGAAATCAAATATGTAAAAAGGACATGAAAAGGATGTAAAGTAAGTTCATAACTAATTTATTGGCTTAAAAAAAAAGGAAAAGAAAAGAAATCACAACTCCTTTTTGTTTTATCATTTTCAAGAGTTTTAGAAGCAAGTACAACAAGCTAAAATAATGAAGTTTCATGCTTTACTCCTGCCCCATATGTTTTGGCATTTCAAAGGAAAACTAAGGAAAAAGATCTTGACTACTTTTAAAACATTAAATTTCAAGTGTTTTTAAGAGGAAAAATTTTTAAATTTCATATCCTTATTTATTTATTATGTCATTGCATTTTGAGGAAAATGAAGCATCAGAATTTTATTTTGCTTGATCCTTTTCAACATATTAAATCGAGTTGATTTAAGAAGAAAAATTAGGTTTTCACACCCTTTGTTTTGTAAGTATAATCTCGTTTTTTAGGAAAAGAAAGGGGTAGGTTTTTGTTTTCAAACTCAAAATGATTTTCCACGTACCAAAACCATATTTTCGAAAAGATTTTGCATAACAAATAATTGTCATAGTGAGAAAGTTCATAACAACTTGAACTTCTCACATTTTATGCTAAGCCTTCTAAACAAGTAAAAGAGTGTGATGATCTCATGATCATCATCTTTTTCTTATTTTTATTTTAGAGACTTGTGGCCATTATGACATCAAAATTAAAAAAATTACAATAGAGCCTAAAGGGTAATGTCATGATCATATCAATATAAAATGGTCTCTTGAACAATAAAACATAAATATGAAATATAAAATAATATAAAGGAAAGCGAGAGTCTTGGATTTCAGACAAGGCTCTCAAAGACTTTGAAATGGACTGGTCTCCTTATGACTTGAGTAAGGACAAGTCTAAAACTATAGTTTAAGACCAGTCTTCTCTTTTTATGACTTAAAGTGGACAAGTCTTCGAGATTTTGATTAATGACAAGTCTCGTGAACAAAAAATAAATTGTAAGAAAGTAAAGTGCTTGAAATTTAAAGTACATGAAAGCAAAATACATAAAAGTAAATAAAACGCATGTTAGGTTAGTGACCTTTATGCTTTAAAGATCATATATATACATATACATATCATGTTAAGTTAGAGAGCTAGATAAGAGTATGTAAGGTAAAGGTCATGAATATAACATAAACTTGAAAACAAGTATGACGTCATTCATTTCCATTCCCCAGCAAAATGCATCATGGGAAAATTTTTCATGGAAATGACATTATGGCCCATACAAATGAATATAATCATATTATAAAGGTGTATGGAGGGTTGGTTACTTAAACAAGTGAATGATCAAATGTGTTTGAATGCGAGACTAGGAGAGAGCCGAAAGAGATATGGAGAGGGAGAGAGAGGTGGCGGTAAAGGGGAGAAAGAAGAGAGGGAGTGGTAGTTTGGATGAGGGAGATAGAGAGAAATTGAGAGTGTATGGGTGAGTTTACAAGTAGTGGTAAGAGGTGGTGAAGTGATGATGAGACGAGGTATTTATAGAGTAAAAAGAGAGAGAGAAGGACATAAAGAGAAGTAGATTTTATATGAATAGTGACATAAAGTTAATTGGTGTGAACAGTGATGAATAATAATATAATCTGACTGATGTGAATAGTGATGAATAGTGCTTGGAAGTGACAATTACTTTACCGGTAGAATATTGATATTACGATATGCTCGATTTAACTGACAAAATTCTAAATCGATAAATTAATACAATATTATGGGGAATTATTTTATTAGTAGATATCATCATAACGTGCTACCTCGATTTGCATGTCAGTAATTGAATGTTATAATAAGGTATTAGAATTACATACCATAGAGTTTCCGTAGCAGATGGTTTATTAAATTCTTGATTAGTTTCGAGGATAACACATTTCCCCAAAGGTTTGAGTTTTAGGGTTTCGAGCTCAGCTTCATTCATATGATATTATAAGGTTATCATATCAAATATAGGGTTTTTAGGGTTTGGGATTGATTTGAAGCAGTTTTAGGGTTTTGGCTCTAGAACTAACTTATATGGTTCATGATATGGTCAGCTTCTTTGACTAAAATCCTAATATGTTTTTGGTCTATATTACAAAAAATCATATTTCTTGATTTATGTGTTAGTTATCTAACATTACAATAATTCGATACAGTTTTCGCCATATCAACTAATTTATTAGATATTTAGTTCATACCAAAAATGGCACGCTTTCCTTGGTAATTAGCTCTAGGGTTTTGTTGGCTAATTTCATAAAACATGTATTCTAAGTATATTTGATTTATTGGTTCGTGTTTAGGATTATTAGGGTCCTAAATTGAATCAGCCAATTATGGTTTTGATCTTGTTGCTAATTCAAAGGTTTGTTCTTAATCTTATAAAAAATTTTAGGGATTCAAATCTATAGATATTTCAAAGGGTTTTCTACAAGATTTTAGAGTTCATGAATAAGGTATGAGCTTCGTTAACAAGGACTTGTGATTTACTAATTTTGGGTTTTTGTGGTTTAACACCAATCTACGCTCTCAATATCCTTCTTAGTTAACTATTAGAGATCATAAGGGTTCACCTCATTCTTCATTCTAACTTATCTTCATTACTCATTCAACAATTTCTTATTTGCATTGTCAGGATCATAGTTTAGATATGTCAAATTTAAACATGGTATCTTCCATTCACTTAGCCAACCATCTTCATTGGCTAATAATTATTGATCCAACTATATTTGAATGATCAACAGCTTAAACCTTGTCTCTAATTCTAGTAACCTCTAAGAAATCACTATGTAGATCAAAGCTTGGTCTAGTTAATTGACCTGCTATTGATCTATCCTTTGTGGGTGTATTGATTATTACCATACTTGATAATTGTCTCCAATAACTTTGATTAGATGCATCAATATCACAACATAGGATGATTAATTTCTCATTTTCCTATGCTTGTCCAAAACCTCCACATAATCCATTTGTAATCATTTGGTCATTAGTCTTGAACCTAATATGTACTTATCTATCAGCACGGGATATGTTTAGTCATCCCTTAATTAGGGATCTGATTCTAAGGATGTTAATCATTCCATCAACTTGATATCCAAGGATGAATAACTTATACATTTCTCTTCGTAATAATAAGTATAAAATTCACTGCTCTCCAACTTTCATCCAATCATCAATTTGTTTATGCGAGATCTATACCTTAGGGGTTGGAATTATTTTATTCTAGATTTACGGTATTTGTCCTTGGTGTAATCACCACATCCTTGTGACTTTTTGTTTGTATCCCATAGACTTCTCTTTAGGTAGGGATGGTATTGTATATTTCTTTTTAAGTCTTTTGGATTCATAACAATCGATCTATTATCTATCGTTGATTATCCAAGGTTACCAAAGTCACATTTTACATCTTAAAATTTTATTGGTAAGGATTCTAATCTTATAATTAAGTTGTTTACATTTTAATATTCTTAAATCGCAAAAAATGGGGAGCGATCTTTGTGACTCTTCTTAAAACTTTTCAAAATCTCATGTTATATTCTTGGTAATTATAATATTCAGGTTATGTAAAATTAGGGAGTTTATAGTTATATTAAAGTACTTACCCTAGAAAGGTGCTTTAGGTTTTCGTCAAGTAAGACCTCCTTAGTCTGCTCTACTAGCTCACTTTAACCTTCTGAGTTGGACTCAGGATCTAACTCAATCGCATATACCCGATCTCCCTTCAAGGCTTTTATGTACAACCACCTTAACAATTGTTGGTCTTGACACAAACTCTTATGCTAGTTGGAGCTGGGAACTTAATCTCTAAATGGGGTTAGAAATCATCCCAAAAGTGGACTGTGTGGGCTAAGCTAAGATGGAATTATATGTTGACCAGTAGTCTACGATTAAGAAGTCAATTTTGTTTGAAGTGTGATTGCTTTTGTCTCAAAAGCTTAGTTGGGAGAATAACATTACCTTTGACCTAAATTGGTTGTCCATTAAAATCATTTAAGTCATGATCATAAAGCCTAAACTTTGCCTTTAGCACATGCTTCATCCATTCATAGACATGATCGAATAGTGTATCAATACTATTGTTAGGGGCCAACATGACTTTCTTCGCTTTCCAACCACCGATTGAATAGTATAATGGTACTGCTTTCAAATCATCGTTAGAGAAGGAAAATGGAGTTGTCAACTCTTGCACACTTATGTGCCACATTCATGAGTTGCTTTCCTTTAGATAAGCCTAAGACCAAGCTGGGAAAGCTTGGTTGACTTAAAGTAAGTAATCCATCAATAATGGTATTAATTTCACCATGGCATTCTCTATCTTAGCCCCTTTGGCCTTCACATTGATGGTCATCATTAGCTCTGTTCTTTTCCTTCTTCTCATCCTCCTGCCTCCTTTTTTTATGGGCTGGTGGATTTGCTTGTTTTTCCTAATATCGATGTACTCCTTCAACCATCCATGTCAAATGGCATTCTCGATTGCATTTTTGAGCTGCTGGTAATCATTAGTATCATGCTTGCATTTGTTGTGATACTTTAAATATTCATTTAATTCCCTTTTTACTGTTCAATATCATGGGAAGGGGAAGTGGTATGATAACTCGATTCCTAACCTCATAGAACACATCAATCACTGATTTCCTTAGCAGGATAACCTCATTTGTACAATAGAAAATGCTTTTCTTTTCTCTTTCTTGAATAATAGTTCAAATTAGTACATGATATGGTCTCCAATTAGTAGCTGACATAGACCTATGGTGGTGGTTGTAGTCGCTTGTGGAGAGTGGCTACACAAAAGAAAGACCTTAGTTGCGGTTTGCGAACACTCAAAGGTGCAAGGCTAATGTCGAGGCCCGTGGGTTAAGATGGTCTATAGTGCTCGATGAGCCTTGAGAAAACCATAGAGCCTACTTTGCTAGTTTTTTGCCCAAAAGGCCTCAACAAGTTAAGCTTATAAACACCTTGTGTGAGAAGTGAGTAGTACCATTGTAAGTTTAATTAACATATACTTGTAAGGCACTACTAATGTATTTGTAATGTGTTTTTATTGCATGTGGTTGTAAGTGAATGAGTCGTACCTTGTGAGTGTTGGTGTTGAGTGCAAAAGACATAACTCACATGTTGTTATGTGTTGTGATGTAGCTCATTGGGAGCATTATTTTGTGATGAATGAGTTATGTGTGGATTCTTCCATTCAGAAACATTTAAGGGCAAAAATGAATTAAGCTAATAAACAAACTACTTGAGTTTGACTCGATGTTTTACTTGAGTTTAATTCAACAATAGTTGAATAGACTTATTCAAGTAGCTTGAACTAAGCTTAAGCTTTATATATCTAGCTAAATTAGCTTATAAGCTTAATCGAGCTCAAGTTGAGTGTAAATTTTAATCTGATTCAAATCAAAATTGGTTATTAATATTATATTAATTATAATTAAATTATTTTTTAACAAATCGAGTCTAAACGAGTTTAAGCAAGTCGATCATGACCATGCTAAGCTTGAGTTTATATAATGTCACATCGAACGAGACTTGGGCTTAGACTATTGCCTACAATGATCATAGTAAAGCCTTGACTGTATTTCCAAATCACTTTTAATATTTTCAAGAGGATCTGGTAGCCCATACTTGGCCCTATCAAATTATAATTAAGGTATGCTTCAATTTTTCTTTTATCAAATCCTTTTCCCCATTGCGAAAGGAGATTATCCAAACCTTAACTCCTTTACTAGTGATATTGTTGAGATCACGTTGAATATTAGTCACTTGATTATCACCTTCCTCTTCATCTAGCATGATGGAATCTTTAAAAGTAGCCGATTCATATGATCCTGAGATTTGGGAGGTTGCCTTGTCCTTATGATGTTAGAGGGGACACTTCTCCTCTTGCGTGTTCAATTTCTCGCAAACTATCTCATTCAAGAAGAATTCTTCCATATCTTCACTTAACATTCATTTAAATATATGGATATCCTTAGTTGGGACATAGGAGGATCCCTAAGGTTTTCCATCCCTAACAGTACATTTGGTTTACTAAAATGGAATAAGGTTGAAAATGAATAATAATCCTTTATTTTATAGTTAGGGATATTTTCGAAACAAAATATATATTTTTATTAGAAATAGTCACTCATCCAGTAAAAGGAATGAATAAAGATTCATTGTCTATTATGCATCATATGGATAGACATTCTTTTGATATAATTTTTTACAAGCCAAATAAGGAAATGGATATTTCGCATGAATAAAGCTAGGGTAGAGATTCAATTCCATTCAACCAAAGATAATGTAAGTGTTTTCTAGTACTTTAATAATAAATACTTAATGATATGTTAATTTTTCTACATTAACACGTAGGGAAAAACAGTACTTTAGAAAAATTATAAAATAGGAACAAACGTCACCTAAAAGTAAAAAATTCTATAATCTCGTTATTAATTTTGATAGGACTAATCCGTCACTATCCAATCGTTAATACTATACATAACTGTAATCGAATAATTAAAATAATTAATATTTTAATTATTATATTTATTTTAATGATTTTATCGTTGGCTAAATGATGCTCTTGATGGGACTATAAAATCTCTCCTACCTAAGATCGCTACGCCTGTCTTTCGAGGAATAATAAAAGAGACTAAAAAGGTTCAATTTTGCCTTTTTATTTTCTTCGCCTTAAAAAAAAGGTTCAAATTTAAAAGAAAGGTTCGTGGTTTGTAAAAGTAAAAACACCCAAATTCATTGGTCCTAATTTCTGTCGTGTCGCTCATCTGTTGGCAGCTTCGTCAAATCACCGTACAGAATCTACAAAAAAACAACTAGGACAGGTTGCGGTCGCCTTTCTTAAAACACGAAAACAGAACTTTTCTCTCGTTCCTGACTGTTCCGTTGGGGAGGGAAGGAGGGAGGGAGAGAGAGAATGGGAGACGTGGAGAAGGTGAAGAACGAGGCTCTTCGAATAATTGGAGAACACCAAAATCTGCCTCGTCTCGTCGTTTTTGATCTCGATTACACCCTCTGGCCATTTTACTGGTACTCCTCTTCCCTTTCTTCTTAAACTTCATTTCACACATAATCAGTTATAGAACATGATTAATTATGAATTTGCTTCATTCGGCATCTTCAAAGATTGAAATTTTTGGGGACATATACAATCTACCTTGACTATATGGCAATTTACTATTGATTTGCTCAATCTCCACTAGAGGTTTTAAAACTTTTGTCTGTGGTTCTAGTAGTTCTCGGAGAAGGTGATTGGTGAGAGGGAAAAGGTGGTAGCGGCTTTTACAGGTTGCCATAATTAATTATAGCACAACCTTCATGATCATCTTCCAGTTCTACCATTCCGTACCATCAAGTGCTACTCATTAGGACAGTTACTTTCGATTAGTTCTATGTTCAAGAATTATAGGAATCGTATGCTGAGAAAAGTTTGGAGCAGCAAATTTCCATGAAACAAATGCATCCTTGACACCTGTTAAGAGTTTCTGGAATGATCACATATACAAGGGTGAAACACCTATCTATCCCTAAAAAAAAACTAATTACTAATTTAAGGTTGATGCGGAAAAAAATGATCAAAATCCATTCTAAAATTGCGTTTAAAAATAAAAAATGCATAATTTGCAAATAAATGGCGTTAATAAGATGCTATAACATGTTTCCCTATAATTGCTAAATTGCGTTTAATGATCGCGACATGGCATTTAATCATGAACAGTACATAGCTTGGTTCGTAAATGTGCGTGGATATGTGGGGAAAGGCATGGTCATGGGTTTGAATATCCTTGCACGCATTTACTGTTTGTGACATGTTTGCACTACTTTTTGATTTTGCTACACGTCGCGATGTTTGTATTGGTATACGTACAAGTATCACTTCTCTTAACTGTAATATAAGTACGGTGTATAATTTTTACATATTTCATATATAAGCCGTGATTTTGGAGCTGTATATTGATAATTATTTTCAATTTGATCTTATTTAAGTAATTATTGTTAGTAAGGATCCTAGACATAAAATTATTTCCAAGTTATACCAACATGAATGATGAGGACTAGGCTTGAGATACAAAAATTAGACGGGGTATAGGCTCTGGCATTTCCTTGAGCTTGAGAATTGGATATTAGTTTTAAACAAGAATGCAAAAGATTTTCTTCATGGCAAGAGAAATTTAAATGGTATTTCCTTTGTGTTATCTGTGACCTTATACGATGAATGCTTCATTCCACAATGATCATCAACTCCATAGTTGTGGAGATTGTAGATGATTCTGTGCCCTGTGCTGCTGCCTTTTAGAAGCTGACATGACAAGTTTTGACCTTTACTTATATGGAGCATAACTAGTTAATGGATTTCTTTGTAAAAGCTGTGACCACCTTATCTTAACGTGAATATACTGTTTCCATGGCTATAATAAGGTAAACAAAGCTAGAATATTTGGTTTAATCGGTTATTCAAATTGAGAAATCTCTTTGCCATAGATTTGCTAAAAGGTGATACTGTACTGTCATTTGTAAACCTATGATACCTCATTGAGCTGTGTCAAATTGTGTAATTAGAGTAAGATGTAGCAGTTGGAACGGAGACACGTTCCTAATGCTAAATATTTTACATTATTAAGTACAAATAGCATATGAAAAATGACAATACAAGTGGGAGAGAAACTTTTTCTGGATGGGAGGAACTAGGAAGAACTAAAAGAATATGCATTCATTAACTTTTACGAACAGAAAAATTATGGTAATGAATGTTGACTGCAATTAAAAAAAGATTAGTAAATACATTAATTACAATCTCTAGTGACAGCCTTGGAGACATCATGGTATGCTATGTCAGTTGACCCTTTCTTTTGAAAGAGGGGACATGATAGTCACTCGATTGATTACCTCCTGCCACAGGTACCATGTTTCAAATCCCATGCACTTGTTTGGCCAAGCTTACCTTACGCAGTTAGCTCCAAAAACAGCATCGATGCATTGATGGTTTTTGACACAAAGCCAGTCCTACCAAATGCATTTAGCATTGACAAAACTTTTTTGGCCACCTGGTGTTTGCTGTATTGACAAATTGACAGGACCATTAAAGTATCACATTCTGATGACTATTGTATAAGTCAAGTTTATATTATGCATGTATTCTTTAGGCCATACAGTTTTCTATATTTTGTGGCCACTTTTGCATTGGTTGTATTTTATAGCATCATTACCTTATGGAGTTCAGCTTATCATATCTCTATTGCACATGCTTCATTTATTCTATCATGATGATGCAAGTATGAAAATGAGCTGGTTCCTATAATGAAAAAAAATGCATCCATACGATTAGGTGACCCTGCCCTTGGTAATTGATCTTCTTTGGATGTGGGACTGTACCATCTTATGTGGAAGCTTGAGGTCCTGACTAATAACTATACTGTTATATTTGAAGGAAGTGCAAAATTCTTCTGATTGAAAAGAATCACAATGAAGTAATCAATAAATCATGTCATGATTGCTAGTGGAGCTTCTCCTTAGACAAATTAATTGATGAAATTTATTATCAGTGAATTTGGCTACGAGGACGAAACTCCATATCTTTATCCAGAGGCCATGGGCATATTGCATGCACTTAAGGAGAGTGGTATTGATGTCGCTGTTGCTTCTAGAACACCAACACCTGATATTGCAAGAATATTTCTTGCTAAATTAGGAATCCAGTCATTTTGTTGCCCAAGTAAGCATTGCTTCTTCTCATTTGCCCTTATATACCCTTATGTCCCTTTCTTTTTCAAATGAATTGCATGTTTTATTTGCCAGTACTTTGTGTTTCCTCTTTTGAATCGTAAACTGGAAAAAGTTACGTTTGCAGCCAACTGTGTTTTGGGGTTGAACTGAATAAATTCTTTATATTTTTAGCAAGTCAAATAAGTATATTGTCATATACAAAAGAGACTCTTCAAATATGGATTTGAATAATCTCTTTGCATTACTTTTGATGACATTTAGGACTTACTTTGACTTGCTTAAAGCCCTCATTTGAAGCAATTTCATAACTTTGAGGATCTATTTAACTCACAAAAAGCATATTTAATTTGTCTCCGAATATATGGACTCAACTTATGATTATCCTAATTAGAAACTCTGCACTATGGAAACAATCTAATTTTAGTATTATTTTATTTACTCAATTATAACAATCATCATCTTGAGTTCTTTCTTATTTGATGGTTGTATTCTTTACCATTTGTGTTTTCTGGCACGAAAAACTCTTAATTCACTGGTACTTGATGTAGTTTGTTGTGGATTTTTCATTTAACCTTGATCTTTTTAATGAGTTCAGATAGAAGTAATTTTGTTTTCAGTTTTGCAATATTAGTGCCTTCGGCAACGGAATTTCATGTTTGTTTCTAGGTTAAAAGAAAGTTGGAAATTCCGCTACTATTACAGTTGCATATTTAAAACCAACAGGTATTTTGCAAGTTAGCTTGGTATCTCAATTTGTGAACTTTGATCGGTTAAAGATTTATTGTTATATGTAGGAAATATATCCCAGCTGGACACATAAAACAGAGCATTTGAGTAGTATTCACAATACGACCAGGATACCATACGACTCATGCTTTCTTTGATGATGAGGATAGAAACATTGGCTCGGTTAGTATCTCTCACCTCAAAAGCTCCACTCCAGTTGTAAATATGTTTAATATGCCAAATCTTTATATCATCTCGCATGATTATTGGGTGATAAGTATTAAAAATCTATATCATATTTACAAGTTAAACCCTTTTAATCAAATTTTTTGTGATAAACTCATTATTTTCGGTCAAAAAGTTGCTGCTTACAAGTTAAAGGGTTTATTGGCTCTCAGTTATCACATGATATGTCCTGGATCATTTTGTATTTTTTTCCTTTACTGAGATAGCTCTCTTGTAATATCTTGCCAAGATCTTATCTTAGCACTTTTTTGTTTTTGTATGGTGTTTGCTTGAGGTTTTAGATGTCTAGCGAGTCTTAGTGCAGTCTTGGCAACTTTGCCTCTCTTTTTTTATCCAATGTAACTATTATTCTTATATTAATGAAAATCTGACATTACATCAGCCACCCCCACACATCCCCCACCCCCCAGAAAAAAAAAAAAAAAAGGTTAAAAGGGAGTATTAGCAAGCCCACGGCATATCTGATATCTATAAGTTAGGTTATTAGATCAGTTGGTTGTGCTACGATATTTGGTATGAAATCAGCAAGAGGTTTTATGTTCGGCTACCTGTCCTGCATTATACAGATATTGCTCATGAATGGAAACCTTACTGGCAGGTTTCTAAAATGGGAGTGGTGAGCATCTTGGTCGATAGGGGTGTGAACCTCAGTTCTTTAAGGCAGGGACTGGCAGAATTTACTCAGCGAAGCTCAAGCAGGCGGAGATGAATCACACTCAACTGCATGGTGCTGGTGCCTTTTATCTTTCATTCTGATTGGGTGGACATAAGGAGCTCCTTTTACGTGAAGCTTAAAAATTTTAGTGCTATTGATTGAACAATAAAATGATTGGCCCATTTTTATTTCTATGTTAGAGTGTGGGCTTCTTTAACCTCCACCAAGCTAGGAGATCTCAGAAGCACCAGGAAGAAATGCCGTTCTTTTGAGGAATGTTTTCTTCCACCTCCACTATAACACTGATATTTCGAATTCTCAATTTAGTACATCTTTGTTTTTGAAATAGTCAACTTTCTAACAAATATATATCATGCCCACTAAGTACTGATACAACTAACATGTGGAAATTGGAATGTTTTAGAAGATGTAGTTTAGTGACATCTTTCTTAGTTTCTCAAGAGAGGAGTATATTTCAAATACCTCATTCCCTTTTATAATGGCAACAAAAAGAGAAAAAAGAAAAGTAATTTCTTAAAGATACCTTTAGGAATTTTTAAAATATTAACTTTTATGTGTATATATATATATCAGGGGATGGATTTTTTTATGCCCAGATATTTTCATTTCAAATTGTAGGCATGCCAAGTAAAATCATCTAGGAAAGATAGAAGTAATTCCCCATTCCATTTTATAAAGCCCTCGTTAAAAGAACTCTTTTAGCTAGCGTATCATTGCAAGAATTGCCATTTAAATTTCTCCAAAAATCTATTTTCCAAGAAGATGGACTGTGGAGTATTTATGTTAGAAGGTATCTGATGGTATGGATAGGATGTTAATGAAATCAATGCTTTGCTAAGAGCAAACAGAGCTTCTTCTTCTTTTGGCTTTGTCGCTCGCTTTTAGCATTCGTTGTGCTAATGATCGTGCGGTTAGTTTTCTCTTCTTTTGGCTGTACCCATTTTTACAATAGGATAAATTTTAAATTTGATATCACAATTTTGTATAAATATTTAAACTGATATTTAAACTTTAAAGCAATCCATTTAATACTTAATTAAATTTTTTTTATACCCTTTATTATATTTGTCGATAACAGAAATAATCTATCATTTTTTTTTATGTTCCCTAACTAGGAATGAGATATGAAATTGGCCACTTTTTAGGCATTGAATTTGAATATTTTCCTTTATAATATAATATGAGTATTTCCTAATATTAGTTATCAGGGTAAACTGAAGGCAATGGTCTCACATGTTTCATATAAATAAATGACGACAGCTTTTTATTATCTTATCGACACGTAATGCCATCGGAGTCCTACCTATTTTTTTTTTTTTTTTTTTTTCTGTCAGGAACTAGAATGATTCTGCGAACACCTAGGTCTTTGTCGCAGTTTCATCTATAATGTGGAGATTCTGTAGTAACTTTGGTGGTGTATTTCACTAATGTTGCTTTGGAATAGATTAGAAGGAGAGAAATGAAATAGAATGGAATACGATTTAGAATGATAAATTTATTTATTTATTTGGATGAATTTAGTAATGAAATAGAATTAACATGTTATTTAGTAAAAATTTTCATAATTGTTAGTATGAATGATAAATAAATAAGAGGATAGATAAGTAATTTATTGTTAATACGAAGGAATGAAATCGTGATTTCGCTTTTTAAAGAGTAGAATTGAATTTTTTCTTAAAGTTGGAATCATCGACTCACAGAAATAACGATTTCGACTTTTAAAAATATCACTAAATATAAAAATAGAAATGAACATTTTGGATATCATAATTCTCATATGATATGGGTTTACTATCTTTAAACGGACGCGTAAGTTTGTATATTTAGCCAATGTGTCGATTGCAGATTATGCATAAGATGATGCAGCATGTATCTCGTTTGTAGCAAGGTCTCATGGTTAGCCCCGGGAAACGTGTATAAATCAGCGGGAACGCGGGACTATTCCCCCACCTTACCAAATCCGTTTGTACCAAAATAGATTCTCACCATTCTAATCCCTAGCCGGCCAGGCCCAAGCCTTTAAAGACCATCGGCGAAACTAGACTAGCACTAAAAGACCGATTCATTATTTGGAAATGGCCTCTGACATATATTCTCCGTAAACCAAGGATAATAAGTACATGATTTTTGCTTATGTAAGGTGCGTAATTGACGGAGATAGCGGAGCAGGGAATATCATACATTCATACGCTATCCCCTACCCTACTACCTAATATTCTAGAGAAAACTTTAGTACGGGCAGAAATTTTATGGTTTCGCTGTCTAAATTGAATTTTTTATCCTTATGAAAATTTTTTTATCTCGTCGTAAAAATCCTCCGGCCATTTAATCGATCAAAATTATATCTAATCAATTATTATATATTTTAATAATTAAATAATTAACCACATGCTTTCTTAAACGAATCATAAAAATCTCCTATCTTTCATGATTTTTTTTTTTTGTCAATTATAATGAGAACGAGAGTTTCGACTTTGAATCTCTCATATGAGAAATCGGGAAGATGTCATTTGGTTATGAAGCCATTAACTCTTATCTTTTATGATTAATCGATGCAAATCTCCTTCTTCAAATTATATATTTGGCAACATATAATAGGTATGAAAACCCTGAAATTTTTTTTCTTTATCAATATTTTGGACTTTACCTTTTGGAAGGATTAAATCAAGTTTCAGTTTCATAGGGGAAAAAAGTCTCAAACTCTTCCAGAAAGGGAAAGCAAAAACCATTGGACTTTTTTTCAGTCCAAAGTGCGTAAACGAATATTTTTGAACGAACAAAGCGTTTTGCAGAAGAAAAGGAAAATTATGCTTAGGGAAAGAAACTAGGAAAAGGCTAGATAGTGTTTGTGGTGAGTGCATTCGCTTTATCAGAGAAAGTTATTAAAAAAATGCAAAAAATTAACAGATTCTTAGATTTTCTTTATACATAATAATGATTTTTGACTTTTGGGAGCATTTTGGTTATGCTGAGAATCTAATATGGCGAAAAGAAAAGAGGATAGAGCGGCGTCGGGAAGAAGAGGTAAAAAGAGACAAGGGACCAATTACATTCCCTTTTATCTTTAGGATCTTGAAGCACAAGATTTTAGAGCCTTTCACTAGACAAAGTGATATCACGTGGAAATCATGGCGGATCAACAGCATCAATTTGTTTTACAAGGAAAATACAATAGGCCATCAATTTTGATATCGGTAGGACTATATTTTTAAACTTTTAAATATTATAAAATTTACTTCAATTTTGATAAATAAAAAGTTAAAAATAATCAAGAAAATACTTCGTTAAAATTCACTTTTATACCTAGGACTGCAAACAAGCTAAACTGTTTGTGAATTATCTGAACATGACCGAGTTCGATCTCGATTAGTAAAAGAGTTGAGTTCCAACACAAACGAAGCTCAAACGAGCCAAACTTAAGTTTAGATTTGAGCTTACAAGTAACCTCTTGAATAGGTTTGAGAATAGATTTGTGAAAAGCTTATGAATAGATTTGCTAGTAGGTTGCAGGTTTTATACATATGATATATTATATACAATATTTTATTAAAATTAAAAACTAATTTCCATCTAATATATATATATATATATGTGTGTGTGTGTATCACATTTCTAGTTCTATTTATTATTTTTTAGGTTAAAAAATTTGATATGGAAATTTAAATATAAAATAACCTGGGTTGAGCTAGGAATAAACTCTATTTAGGCTCAAGAAAGATTGGATCTAGTTTGAACTCGATTTGTAAATAAGTAAGAGTTTGGACTTGATATAAAGCTCACTTATCTTAATAAGTCGAGCTTGAACTTGAATTACAAGTTCAATAAAAAAACTTGACTTGAACTCAAACTTAATAATTTTTAAACTAGTTGAGCCCGGACTTCAAAAGCTTAACTCGGTAGATTAGGCTTGATTCAACCTCATTTACAACCCTATTTACACCCACTATAGTTTGAATGAAGATTTTTTTAAAACTAAAATAGAGGAAGTGCTTAAGGGTAAAGTGTAACATTGAATAACGATATGGAAAAAAAGAAACTGTGATTTATAGTGTTTTTAAATTGGATATGCATGGCTGAAGTAACCTAGATTTGTGGTAAAATATATTCTACACAAGGCAACTGACAAATGGATCATTTAAACATGGTAGTTGATTGGACCACTCGACTTCAGTCTTTTAATTGGTTTGTCTTGTTTTGCTAGAAATAAATATTTTCATATATATTTCTCTTTATATGCTAAGTGAAAATAGTGGTGAAATAATATCAAAGGATGAAAAAAAAACCGCTTTTTGTAGTGCCCAATATTGTAAAGCCTCTTTGCACAAGATTTTATTATGGGGAGATGATATGTCCATGCCATCTCTAAGTTAATGATAAGATCAAACCCGGATTGAGCACTTACTAAAACCACAAATATCACATATTAAAGATACATAGTAGAAGTACCTTACCAAACCATTAACTTTATGGCATCATAATGCCTAAATTCTCATAAGATTACATGCCACATATTTATTTATTTTTTATATTATTAAACCATGCATGACATCTTTCAAATAAACCAAAAATAGATGTAGCAAGTTGCTCAATCTCAAAGTCTAAACTTTAAGTCTAAGCTATCATGTTAATTCCATCATCAACACCTAAGGTTATAAGTACACTTATCACTTTGGCATAGTCAAACTAAGTAAAACACAATAAATAATGACTAACAAATACAAGATGCTAAACTAATGCATGTAATGTACTGGCAAGTGTTTCAATCGAGCAAAAGACTTGTTAAGTAGCTTCATGAGCGGCAACACATATCGACGCAAACTTAAAAAAAAAAATTATACTATTTGGCTTAAACGAGCGTTGGGGGGAGGGGGGTTGGGTTAATTGCGTTTACCACATATTTCATCTCCTCTTTAATTTTCTTGCATAAATGATACAATTTAACAAACTAAACAACATAAGAATAATAAAAATGTAAATCGCAATTAATAAAAGAGATAGAGATGGAGTAATCAAATCGTGATATAATGTGGAGTTCAGATTGCCCCTTACTTTCCACAAACAGCAAATGCCTCCAATAGAGGACTTGACAAACTACTTAACTAATCATCACAAATATTTGCTCATAAAAAGCTACAGATAATTAGCACCATAAAAGCTCACACAATATATCTCTCAAGTTATACCTATCTCACAAAATACCAAATGCACTTAGCTCACACATTTGTAAGGCATTACTCTATAGTTTATCATGTGATTTTATGCTTATCTCATAAAATACTAAATGCACCTAAGTCATAACTTTAACTCTCATAAAATCAAATTACAAACTATAGAGTAGTGTCTTACAAAAGTGTTCGCAAAAGAAAATTCAATGGCACTACTTTTACAATCTCACAAAAGGAAGTAGAAAATTAAGTGCAAAAATAAATCTATTAAAGAGAATGATTTATTTCCAATAAATGAGCCCATCTTTCTGCCCTCCAACTCTTATTTGTAGGGCCTTCAAGCAATTGAGTCATTGCCAATTTTCTCCCAAATTGCCTTCGCATTAAATGCTTTAACAATTAGTTTTATGATGTTTAGTGTCCGAATGCCATCTGCTACTATCTAGATGCCATATGGAGATCTACTGCCATCCTCTTATGTCTAACATATTATCAACACATTTCTTGCGCAAAAATGAAATACCCAAAACCTCCACTCAAGTTAGAAATTAAATTTAGATAGATTAAATAAGTCAAATAAATTATAGAAAATAATTAGACAAGTTGATATAATTAGATAAAATATAAATTAAGTTGCAATTTGAGATTTTTAATTCCTAAACCCAAACATGTTATTTAAATTTTTAGAATTCATAAACCCTTAAACTTTAGCCTAAATTCTAATTCCTTAATTTGTAAAATTTGAGTTCATTCGCTTGTATCAAAATATCAGTTCTTAAACTCAAACTCAAATTAAATATCAATTTAATCTAAATTAAATTCCAAAACTAAGTTATTATTTTAAGTTTTAATTTCTAATCTATTGATCCTAAAATCAGCTTTTAAATATTTTTAGAACTAAAGATATTGATCTGAAAGTTCTAAACCCAATGCTTATATTCTAAAATATCATAAATTTTTATCTTTATCCTTCTTTTTATTTTTCCTCTCCCCTACCTCCTTATTCTCTTCCTTTTTCCTTTCTTTTTCGTTTCTCTCTCTCTTTTCTTTCTCATTCCCTTCCTTTTCTTTTCTCGCTTCCATCTCTCAAAATTATCTCTCCAAATCTCAATTTCAAAATGAATAAAAGAGAAATCAAGTAGAAGATAGAGATAAAAGAAGATAAATCAAGCTAGAATAAGAAGTAGAGAGAAGGAGAATTCAATTGCATGATTTTGCTATAAGCTAAGTATATTTGTTTTATATTACTTTGATTCTTGTTTTTGCATATATATGATGAATTGATATTAGTTATAAGTAGTATGATAAAATGGTAGTTGAATGAGCTGATGAAGTTATAGGAGTGGTATGATCTTGGGGATGAGAAGTTTTTGTGCATTTGGTATTGTTAAGTAGTGTGATATGTTGTATGTTGCTTTTATGAAGTTTTAGTTGAAGTAGAATATATAAAAGTTTAATAGAATGGAGTCTGAAAAACAGAGGAGTTCATATAAGCTATTAGGAAGCAAGTCATGGGCGTGATTCAAGTCTTGGTAGGCTCGTGTTGGACAAATTTGATGAATCACAATATGGTTTGTTCCTTGGTAGCATCTGATGTGGGTGTTTTCATAAATCCTGGGCGTGATTTTGCAAAAAAAAGCTTTATTTTGGGAAATTTTCATGAATCATGGGCGTGATCCATCCCTTAGTAGCCTCGAGTTGGTCAAAAACTTTGAAATCTAAAAATCATGAGCATGATTCTTAAATCAAAGGCCATTTTATGACAGCTTTCCAAAAATCATGGGCATGGCTCGTGTTTTTCTTAACGCAACACTGTTTTATATTTCGATCATAACCTTTTCATCTAAATTTGGATTGTGGTCTGATTTGGAAATCTTAAAAAGAGATCTACAACTTTCATGTTTTAAGTTTTTACAAATTCAAAACGTATCAAGATCTAAATTTGGATTGATTCCAGCTACTATGTTTTTCAAATAAAGTTAAAAACTTGTTTTACTAGTAAAGCGTGTGTATTTAAGTATAAAATGAATCTTTTTGAGCTAAAATGAAATAGATAAATGATATTTGATGTGTTATACTTGCTGAATGATATAATTAAGCATGTTTAGTAAAATTATAGATTTAATAGATAATTTGATTACATATATAAAGTTGGATAAAAAACGAACCTAGTTAATAACCTAGGTTCTTCTTGGCTTAATGAACTTGAATGAGCTAAAATGAATTAGAGAGATTAAGTTTAATCAATTTGGCTAAGATTAAGTTAACATTGACTTAAGTTAACATGAATCTTAGTTATAAAATGAACTTAGTTAATCAATCTTAGTCTAACTTGATTAAATAGATTTAGTAAGCTAAAATGGATTAAGTTGATTAAGTTTAACTATCTTAGCTTAGTAATTTGATTAAATGATGAGTTCTAATCAATTTGGCTAGGATTAAGTTAAAATGAGTTAAGAGTTAATAGTTAGCTTAAGTTAATGAACTAAGACAAACCATAGATAACATGGGGAATATATTGTTTCAAATGCATGATTGCTTGGAAAATGGATGTTTTTGAAATATGAATGTTTCATTGAGGTTTTTGTAACAAAATTCTATAATCAAAGAGAAAAAAATACTTTGACGAACAAAGGATAATTGTCCGTATTTTCACGACGCGATTTTCGCAGCCATAGTGGAGTTTCCTTTTAGTGTGATCAAACAGGGTTTTAATAAAATTTGAGATAAATGAATAATTTCTTTAATTACTTATACAATTTAAATTCTTAAATAGATGTTATAATCTAGCTTTTGAATCTTCTGGATTATCTTTTGAGAGGGCGTCTGAATCTATGTTTAGATTTCAAATATAAGGTACATAGTAACTTACGTGATGATTGTCAGGATATGCATCAAAATGAATTAAAACTTAAACTCGGCTTAATAATTGATGAGTGATGGTTGTGTGTGTGCCGTTGGATCAGTCCGAGGAGCGGCAACTTGGCCGAGTGTACATGATATTTTAGGCGCTTAGGCCACTCGTTATGATGCAATGACTTCCATTAATGGTACGGCGAGTAGCTGATGGGGCAAATGGTATTGGTGTAATATCTACTTAGGCACGGGAAGAAGTAATATGATCTGGTTCACGTTTATAGGAATGATTGAACTAGATGATGTTATGGACTGAGGTGAGTAAAGTATGTGTAACGGCTGTGAGCTCTGGATGAAGTTATTTTCTTGTCATGTTAGCAAAGATATAAGTAGTCGAGCTGCTTATATCAATCTCCCTGAGTATTGGTTACTCAAGACCCCTAAATTCCTGCCTTGGGGTAGTCGCCTGCAGGGGCTATCGACGTGCTCCTCCATTGCTGCGGTAGAGGACCAGGGATGGAAAATCATTTCTTGGATTGTTTCTGAGTCTAAGTGCTCCAGTATTGATATGTTTACTTTAAAGAAGAGATAATAACTTATTGGTTGATGTATTGCATTTAGTTAAGCTCGTGTGTCACTCCGTGTGTATGTTACTGTGCACTGAGCTTCAACTCATTATTGTTGTTGTTATTCTTTTTCCAGGTATTTTGATGATGATAAGATGTTGATGATGGGTTGATGACGATGTTGTTGATGATGGTGTTGTTGTTGTTGAATGATGCTGGTGATGATGATGGAGTGGTTGATGATGATGATGCATGGCTCAAATTTTGGGGTGATGTTGCGTAAGTAAAGTGAGTTTAGGATTGTGGATTTTATTTGTATTTGTTTCTATTTTATTTTAAGAGATGGATTTATATTTACAAGTTGTAATTTTCTTTTAAGAGGCCTGTGGAGCCTAAATGTTTTGAAAACATTGATTTATTCATAGGAGTAAAACCCTTTATTATATTTTTATAAAAGTTTGGTTTTCTGAACAAAATCCAGTTGTTTTAGAAATCTAAACAAACGATTCTATAATTAAAAGTGGATAGCAATATTCAATATAAACATATCTTTCTAGAAAACCTGAGCGTATAATACTTAAGTATTATACATTGCAATAATGCCATGATTAAATTTAAGGCGTTACAAAAACATACCCATTGTCTGGATGCCATGCTCTGATATTTGAGCCCAAGCACTTTGTACATGATTAGAAGAATTCTAATCTTATGAAACATGGCTACTTGCCAAATGCTAATCCTTGGCGTTTGGATGCTACCTACAGTCACATGATCAGGTCTTTTGGCCATACTAGCATTTGGATGAAATAACTTAGTGTTTGGACACTAGTTGTAATCCAGTAAGGTCTTACGAACTCTAAGCAAACAAACATGCAAAAACATACATGTTACACACATCATCACATCACAAACATTTTTTCCAATTAAGTGTAACTCTTCTATAAGACTTATGTAATCGTGCAATGTATTTTCTCATTAAAATTTAACTTAAAGCTACCAATTTATCAATTTTCTCTTTTTTTGATAAAGATATTCATTCCAAAATTAATTCCCCCTCAATTGGGCACCCCCTCTCAGTAAATCATCCAGGTTTAAATAGGATTTGCAATTTAATTTCAAAATTGATGCTTGACTAGAGGGCTACCACTACTCATTACAAAAGCATGTTAATTGTGCATACTCAACTTTTCTCCTCTCGTAACCTCATCAAAATCGCAAGATGAGTTTCTAAGTAGAGTAGAGAGAGTAAATTGAGTAAAAGACTGGCAAAGTATCAGCTTAAGCTAATACATGTGCCATCATGCTATTTAAACACACTCACACACATTTCTCATGAAGATAACATACATTTCATAGCTTCGTAAATAACATATTATAACATCTCAAAATACTCCTAAAATATTCAATTATCAAGATTAGAAAAGCTTAAAATATGCACAACATCAAATGTCATCTAAATGCTATAGGTTTAGGTTCGAGCGCTTAAGGACAATTTTAGCCAAGCACAATATTAACATGTTCAAAAATCACAAACTTAAAACTCATACCTTAGACTAAGTTCATACCATTAAAAACAAAATTTTAAAACATATCAAACTCATGTACTCCAACATATAGAAAATATGTCCAGAATATGATCAAATTGTGCATGAATTTTCCTCAAGGACTCATTAATTTGCCTAAACACATCCTCATGAAAGTTTGACAATTTAAACAAGTTTATTATGCTCCATCCAGCATGGGATATTGTGGTATAGGAACAATATCTAAGAGTTGCAATTAAGACTTCATTTTATCACATTTTAGCTCTATTGAAGCATGAAGATCACAAAAATTACCAAAAATTGCACAACAAAGCATATGAACAATTTTTAAGAAAAAAATAAGCATAACAACACACAAGGCATATCACAAGAAAAGGTTATGACACATTTGGTGCTCTTGAAATGCCTCAAGGGTACCAACATAAAACAAAGCCCATCTTTTTGGTACCCATTTATATTTGGATATGTTATTGCTAGTTGTCTCATAAAGTCAGCTCTTAGGGGCCCACACAAATTTGCTTTTATGATTTAATAACCTATTGGTCCTTATTGCATAGTTATGTGTGATATGACCAATTCTACCATAATAATTGCAAGTTCTTCAAGTTTCTTTCACAAAGTGACTTCGGTAGGATTTGCACTCATTGTTTCCTTTATAGCCAATTCCATACTTGTTTGAATCAAATTTTTGGTTGCTAAAAAATATGTTCAAATTGTTTTTACCTTCAATGAATTTAGCTATAACTCGCTTAAAAAATATAGGTTAATTTTCAAGGTATCATTTTTATTTTTTAACTCTTGTAGCTCTTTTAAAAATTATCATCACAAGCTATTACATTATTATCTTTTTTTTTTATGTTTATTCTCATGTTCAAGCAAATCATTTCAATATTTACTTTTCATTCAATTTGTTCAACTCATTATACATATTCTTGAACTTTTCATTTTCCAATTTCAACTAAATTATTATCATTACACATATTTTCATTTTCTCCTCAAGCTCATCATTCACATTTAAACTCATTTAACTCATTTCCTACTCTTTTAATCATAAATTTTAACATACTATTTTTCTTCCTCTATCTAATCATCTCAACACATAACTCATCATACATATCATGTAATTCGTCATAAGATATACTAGATGAAAGTGAACATACCTTATCATTTAGGGCCATGAAGCACAAATCTTCATTGAAGTCAATGGAGTCATCATCACTTTATATCACTACCGTTGCTTCCTTCTTAGCTCCTTTGTTGGTATTCATGGTACTAGGGTAATATTGTTCAATATGACCTAACTTGTTGCACTTGAAGCAGGTGATCAACTTTTTCTTCACCTCCTTTGATCTTAATGTGCTAGTCTCATCTATCTTCTTTAAATCCTTGTTGAATTTAAAAAAACTTCTTAAATCTTTTTTTCAAGTGTTCCAATTTATCATCATCATCATGAGTACTTTCGTTGCTAGAATTAAGAGTATAATGCTTTGAGGGCCATCTCCTACTTATAGGATTCTTTTCCTTACCTCCTTATCATCTCATGTGTTTTAAGGATGACAAGATGTTACTCCTCTGGTAATTTGCTCAAATCATGAACTTCCTTTATACCAATCCTCTTAGCCTCCCAATCTCTTTGAAATAACCTAAAAATTCTGGAATTAATTCCTACATTAATAAAACTCTTGCGATGAACTGCCAGTTGATTTAAAATGTTTATGAATCTAGTATGCATTCATTAATTAACTCATCAGATTTCATTATAAAATATTAAAATTCTACCTATAATAATCTTATTTTGTTATCCATTACTCTAGATTCTCTTTCATAAATATTTTGCAATTCATTTCATATTTGTTTAGCATCTTCAAGTGTAAAACTTTTACTAAAATCATTTTTGTTCAAACTGCAATATAGAATATTCATAGCAATTTGAAAATTGAACATTTTCTTTTTTTGGCCTTGTGATAATTTCTTTCTTCTTTATCTTCTATTACAATAGGACCATCATAAACAACATTCCATGGTGACCTATTTAGAACTTTTAAGAAGATTTTCATTTTACGTTTCCGATAAGCATAATTTTTTTGATTAATAGGGTGGTCTATTTGTAGCTTACTCTTTTAAAAAGCCTAGCGTAGTTGTATGCGTGTTGTTGTTTTGGTTGGGGGGGTGGGGGGGGAGGAGAGAGAGAGAGAGAGAGGTGGAGCATTGAGTTTTCCATAAATTTTATCTTCTTTTTATTTTTAACGCATAAATTAAGCAATTTAATAAACTAACTACTATAAGAAAAATAAGAATTAAATTGCAATAAATAAAACCAATAGGAATGGAGAAATCAAATCATGATATAACATGGGATTCGGACCATCCTCACCTCTTCATGGACACCAGATACCTCTAATGGAGTATTTTGTAGACCGCTTTACTGATTATTATAAATATTTGTTCCTAAAGAGTTACACACAATTGTAACCACAAAACTCACACAATATAACTCTCATGGTGTGCCTATCTGACAAAATACCAAACACACATAACGTACGGCTTTCACTCAAAAAATCACACAAAAAACTATATAGTGGTGCCTTACAAAATTGTTTGCAAAAAAATCTCAACACACTACTTTCTCATTTTGTCAAGTGGAAATATTAAATTAAGTGTAAGGAATAAATATATTAAAGATAGTAATATAAGAAGATTAAATTCCAATAAATGATCGTATCCAACTTCTTAAATTACCTTCTACCCTTATTTATGGGGATTTGAAGAAATTTGATCATTATCTATTTTTTCCCAAAATTTCCCTTGCTTTAAATGCTCTAACGACGTTTTTTGATGTTTTGCTTTTGGACGCCATATGAAAATCTAATGCTTTCCTCTTGTGTCCAACATATCATTCATACCTTGCCTACATAAAACATACCTACCATCCAGACGTCATGCCCAATTGTTTGGACCCTAAGCACTTTGCACATGATAAGAAACTTATGATCATGTGAAATATGGCTATTGTTTGGACACTAACCCTTACCATTTGGATGCTAGATGGCATATGTTTAATTCTTTCGATCATACTAGCATTCGGATGCCATGCCCTATAGTTTGGATGCTAGCTGTAATCACATGATCAAGTCTTCTAATCTTACTAGTGTCCAGATGTCATGGCTTAGTGTTCGGATGCTAGCTACAGTGCAGTAAGGTCTTGTAAACTCCAAGCGAACACTATGTGTTGCACATATCATCACATCATAAACATTTTTTCTTTCAGTTAAGTGTGACTTTTCTATAAGAATTATGCAGTTCATTTCCTCATCAAAACCTAATTTAAACCTTCCAAATAAAAAAAAAAAAAAGCAAACTTGAATTGTCATTAAAACTGAGCATGGGCTTAGACAATTACTCACTAAAAACTAGTTCACCCTTTAGTCAGTATGTGACTTACCCTTGTTATTTAGCAAAACTTTAAGTCAATAGCTTACTAAAAATTAGCTTACCCTAGGTTAATAAGTCGCCCACCATTGAATCATGTATTGATATCTTGCAAAGAACAAAAATTAATAGATTATTATGCTGGCAACCTTTAATTATGCCAATCTAAATATTCCAAGACTAACTAGATTAAAGATCAATAACCAAGCAAATACGAAGATTCATAACCCAATGAGTAAGCTCTTGGTGGCTCAAAAGCAAAGAAACTAAAGCACGACTAAATGTAATCTATATGCCTTAAAATCTATCTTTCTCCACTCAACAAAGTTAGACCTTATAAATAATACCCTTAGATCTTTAAAATGATTAAGATTCTTGAAAAACACAACCTTTTTGACCCTTTTGTGCAATGCCATGATGGAAATGCAGCCATTTCAAAAAAAATATATATATATTTAACAAACCAAGTATATGTTAGCAAGAAGGAGACATAATAAAGTAATTAAACATAGTAGTTATTCACACAATCTATTCATACCACACATGCACTCAAATATTCAACTATTATCAATAAATCGTGTTTGCAAATAGGTGCTTACTCATAACATCAACCATTACAGTAGATCAACATTCGAATAGCTCATCGAACCATGCCATTCATATAGGTGAATTCATAATGACCTACTAGTCACAAGTCTAGGGTATTTACCTAACTAGAAAATCCTAAACAATATTCCTTAGATTCACCTTGGCACACATAACCCAAGATTACTTTGTAATTCATTAGCATATCTAAGGTTAAACTTTAACTTTAAGCTGTTTGAGTTGATTCTAGGTCCAAAATTATGAGATTAAGATCCACTATGTTGAGAATACTGGGTAATAAAAGTAATAGTAGTTAGACTAGATGGCTTGAAACCAAGTGCAAACAATGTGCGTTAGGCATGTTAGACTTCTATAAGCGTGTGTCATCTTCAACCCTAGCTAGCCCCTTTTCACTAAGCGTCATTCATGTTAAGTGAATTCTATCCTTTTCCGTGTCAATTTCACATAAGTTTTGATTCATTTTAAGCGCAATCAATGTCTAGAATCAAATTAGTACTTATATTGCATTAAAAAAAAAGGCCATTGAATTTAAAATTTAACATGGATTGGAGAATGAAGATGAGCTAATATGGAAGTTTCTTAGCTTAAGAATGGAGACCGATTTCCTACAAAATCACATAAAATTTCTCAATTGTCAATAATCCTTAATACCCATTATAACATCTCTAGCAACCTATCTTTTGCCCTACTAACATTAAATTCATCCATTCCCAACATTCAAAATTCTCTTACCTCCACCATAACCTTAAAATGACCCTTAAACCACCACATAACACCATTATTCTCTTACAATTTGAAAACCATATTTGATCTTTGACCACCTTATGTAGAGGAATTGGCTTATACATTCTTGAAGAAATTAGAGTCATCAAAGAAGCAAAGGAAAGCGGGATTGAAGAAGACTGTCGGCCTTGCTGATTGTGCATATGGCCTTGAAATAAAGGCCATTAGCCTTGGTGCTGTACACCGCCAACCTTAAGCCAACTTACAAGTCTTCTGAGAGTAAAATTTTAAAGTTGGCTCCAAAGCCGCCAGCTTATATTTTTAAGCCATTGGCGTATATTGTCTAAGCTACCAGCATTGGATCAGCATACATTTAACTGACTTAGTTTTTATTAATTCATTTTAGGGTCTCTTATAATGGTATTTATAGGCAAGTTTTGATCTTTTTCATTAGACTATCATATTTTGACATTGAAAAACACTTTTTTGAGATCTTTTCCTAGTAAAGTTACAATCTTTTACAATCTTGGTTGCTTGATTCAACCGGTGTGTTGAGTCTGTGTTTGTTTATGCTTTTCATGCTGCGTTAGAGTGGTATTAGAGCATGATAACTTCCTGTAAAGATACCTACCAATGATGGTGTTGATAGCAATCATACTCTTGATGGTATTCAAGATACAGAAATCCGAAGGATTGAGGTTCCAAGGATGGTAATCGATGCCATGGATTAGAGAATCCAACGTTTAGTGGAACATATTGAAGATCTGATTGAGCATTTTACGTGATGGCATTAGATGCCAACAAAGATGGGGATGTTGATGGAGATGATCAAGGGCAAGGAATGCTTACGGTGGTTCAATCAATAGACTTGTAGCTGATTATTGAAAGGTTCAAATTTCTGATGATGAATCCAATGAAGAAGATGGTATTCTATACGAAGAGAGACAATTGTAGAAATGAGGCGATAACAGTGGTGGTAAATATCGGAGGAATTATTATGGCTATGACCAAGGAGAAAATAGAGCTTTCCAATTAAAGGTAGATATTCCTTGTGTTAATGACAACTTAAATATTGAAGAGTTCTTAAACTAGTTAGCAGAAGTCAATAGGTTTTTCGATTATATGGAGATCCTGGAGGAACAGAGGGTAAGGTTGGTTTCTTATCAATTGAAACGAGGAGCCTCTGCTTGGTGGGAGAGATTACAAAATAGAAGGCAAAGAGAGGGTAGACAGCTTGTGCGGACGTGGTTCCATATGAAATAGTTGTTGTAGTGAGATTTTCTACCTCTTGATTATGAACAAATACTTATTCAGCAATACCAACGATGTCGCCAAGATCAATGTTCTACTCATGATTATACAGTCGAGTTTATGTGATGGGATGAATGGAATGACTTGAGAGAAAGTGAAAGTTAACAAGTTGCTAGGCATGTTGATGGTTTGAAGTTACAAATTAAGGATAAAATTGGTGTGGATGTGTTGAGAAACTTGAATGAGGTGAAAAATCTGGGTTTTGGGGTCAAGATGATGTCATAAGAGAAAAGTAGCTGTTTTGATGGTGGTAGTAAGAGATATGGAGTTGAAGGGGCGAGTAGCAGCATAAACATAACCGAGAAGAACAAAGGAATTGAGGAGAAACAAGGAGGGGGCAGTGAGAAGAGAGAGGACAAAGTTGCTGGTAAGAAACCCATTGAGGTTAAAGATACTCCAAAGCAAAACAATCCCTATGCAAAACTGATTTTAAGCAAGTGTTATAGATGCAATTAGCTGGGTCACCGGTCAAATGAATGCCTAAATAGGAGAGGAGTGAACATTGTTGAGAGGGACGAGAAGATCTATGAGCTTGATGGGGATGATGAGTATTATGACAATGATTAATATGAGGTTGAGCATGCATGTGTTATCAGGAGGCTTATGCTAGCACCAAAACAAGAGAAGATGCTCAGCAGCATCAATTGTTTCACACTAGCTACACTATTGGTGGGAGAGTGTTTGATCTAATTATGGACAGCAGGAGTTGTGAGAATATGACTGGTAGAGCGGTTGTAAACCAGTTGTAGCTTCTAGTTGAGAAACATCATAATCCTTATGCTATGGGATGGATTAAACCTACCGAGAGGATAAAGGTAAAAGAGAGATTCCGAGTACCATTTTCCATTGGCAAGTACCAAGACGAAGTCTACTATGACAATGTAGACATGGATGCTTGTTATGTGTTGTTTGGGCGACTCCGACAGTATGATTTGAATACACAGTATGTTGGAAAGAAGAACTTGTATAGGTTGGAAAAGGATGGCATGAGGTACACTTTGTTACCCCTTAAGATGACTAACCATTCCAAAGACAATAAGGTTGAGAAGTGTTCTTTCCTGACTATTACTCATTCAGGAAAGGAGATGGTGGAGCCTATTAATGAGTCCAGGGTGGTGCATGCTTTAATTGTGAAGAATGTTATGAAAGTGGAAGAGGAAAGTAATAGTGAGGTGTTAAAATGTGCGAAGGAAGTATTGGAGGAGTTCAAAGAAGTGCTACTAGAAGATTTACTAGAAGGGTTACCACCTTTAAGAGATATTCAACGCCACATTGATTTGGCGCCTAGAGCCAGCTTACCTAATCTGCCACACTACAAGATGAGTCCTAAGGAGATAGAGATCTTGTAGGAGAAGGTACAGGAGCTAATGCAGAAGGGGTTTATTAGGGACAGTTTGAGTCCATGTGCTGTACCTGCATTGCTGACTCCTAAGAAGGACAACGATTGGCAGATGTGTGTTGATAGTAGAGCTATCAACAAAATCACTAGTGGGTATAAATTCCTAATCCCTCACCTGGAGGATATGCTGGATAGACTAAGTGGAGCAATTATTTTTTCAAAAGTAGATCCGAGGATTGGTTACCACCAGATTAAGATTAGGCCAGGAGATAAATGAAGGACAACCTTCAAGATAAAGGAAGGGTTCTACGAGTAGCTAATGATGCCCTTTGGACTAAGTAATGCCCCCAATACATTCATGCAGGTTATGAATAAGGTATTAAAACCTTTTATTGGATGATTTGTTGTGGTTTATTTCAATGATACCTTGATTTATAGTAAGTCTGAGGATAAACACTTGGGGCATCTTCGAAGTGTTTTAACTGTT
This sequence comes from Combretum micranthum, assembly GCA_024138025.1. Taxonomy (NCBI): domain Eukaryota; kingdom Viridiplantae; phylum Streptophyta; class Magnoliopsida; order Myrtales; family Combretaceae; genus Combretum; species Combretum micranthum. Next base: position 72,066 of record JAMXBD010001737.1, on the reverse strand, counting down.
TTGCTGGAAAATAAACTGTATGCAAATCTAAAGAAGTGTACTTTTATGCCAAAAAGGCTGTCGTTTTTAGGTTTTATTATTAGTAATGAAGGAATAACAGTTGATGATGAAAAGGTGAGAGCTATTAGAGAATGGCTAATTCCAAAAATAGTGACTGAGTTGGGACGTTTTCTAGGGTTGGCTAGTTCCTACAAGAGGTTCATCAAACACTTCAACAATATTGCTGCTCCTTTAACTGAGTGTCTGAAAAAAGGGAAATTTCAGTAGGGAGATGAAGCTAAGACTAGCTTTGCTTTGTTGAAAGAGAAATTTATGTAACACTCCTATATTGTCACTACCTAATTTTGACAAACTCTTTGAAGTTGATTGTGATGCTAGTGGAGTAGGCATCAAGGTTGTGCTATCTCTAGAGAAAAGACCAATAGCTTTTTATAGTGAAAAGTTATGTGAGGCGAGGAGGAGTTGATCGCGTATGATAAAGAGTTCTATTATATAGTGAGGGCTTTAAGAGTATGGGAACATTATTTGGTAGGGAAAGAGTTGGTGTTGCAGGCAGACTGTGGGGCTTTGAAGCATCTCAATAACCGAACTCAGATTAGCAAAGATATGCATGCTAGATGGATCCGGTTTCTGCAAAGGTTTCCATTTAAGCTAATGCATAAGTCTAGATTATAGAATAAAGTGGCTGATGCCTTGAGCAGGAGGGTAGATGTACTAGCAGTGATGAGTGCTGAGATTGTGGGGGTTTGAGCAGATGAAAGAACTTTATGTAGAAGATGTTGACTTTAAGGGGATCTGGGAGAAATGCGACACTAAGGAGCCTTGTGGTGAATATCACATACATGAAGGGTATTTGATGAGGGGTAACCAGCTGTGTATCCTAAGTCATCATTGAGGGAGAAATTGATTAAGGATTTGCATGGAAGGAGATTGGAAGGACATATAGGAGAGACAAAATGGTTGTATCAGTGGCCAATAGGCATTATTAGCCTTAGTTGAGGAAGGATGTAGGAAAGATTATGCGAAGAGGCTGTTTTTAAATATACAAGGGACAGTTTCAGAACGCTAGACTATATACCATTGCTAGTGCTTGAGAATATCTAGGAGGACTATCCATGGATTTTTTATGCTTGGTCTGCCTCATACCAATGAGGTACGACTCTATTTTTGTCATTGTTGACATGTTTTCTAAGGGCCTACTTATTCCTTGTAGGAAAACTGCTGATGTTTAATCTATTTCCAGATTTTTTTTAAAGAGTTATACGACTACATGGGGTTCCAAAGTTATTATATTACATAGCGACACCAAATTCTTGAGTTATTTCTAGAAGATACTTTGGTACGTGTTCGACTCATCGTTGAACTAAATATAACTAACCATAGACAAATGGATAGGTAGAGGTGATAAATAGGACTCTTGGCAATTTGATATGGAGCATATGTGGAGAGACGACAAGACAATGGGATGTAGCATTGGCTTAGGTTGAGTTTTCTTATAATAACTTAGTCAATTAGAGTACAAGAAAGTTTCCTTTTTCTGTGGTTCACACCAGCATGCCCAAACATGTATTGGATTTGATTAAATTACCCAAGGGGGTTGATTTTAGTCAGGCTACTAAAAATATGGCTGAACATTGTCAAGCTATCACAGCTGAAGTTAAGGTTAAGATTTTGAAGGCCAATTCAAAATATAAGAAAGCTATAGACAGGCACAAAAGGGAACAATTGCTTGAAGTAGGGGATCAAGTGATGGTTTTTTCTAAGGAAGGAGTAGTTTCTTGTGGGTAAATATAGGAAGTTGCAGCCTAAAAAGTATGGCCCATACCAGGTTATGAAGAAAATTAATGACAATGTATATGTAATTGGACTTCCCAATAGCATGGGCATATCGAAAACTTTCAATGTTGCTAATTTGTTTCCATTCCATCCGGAGACTCACCATTGTATCCCGACGAGAACTTGGGTCGAGTTTTTTACAGGTGGGAGAGAATGATGTAGAGGAATTGGTTGATACATTCTTGAAGAAATTAGAGTAATCAAAGAAGCAAAGAAAGGCAAGATTGAAGAAGGTTACTGGCTTGAAGGCTAGCCTTATTGATTGCGCGTATGTTGGCCAGTATGCCACTGGTGTTGGAATAAAGGTCGTAGGCCTTGCTACTGCACACTATCAGCCTTGAGCCGGCTTACAAAGTCTCATGAGAGCAAATTTTTAAAGTTAGCTCCTAAGTCACCGGCTTATATTCGTAGGCCACTGACATACATTGTTTAAGCCACTAAGATTGGACCAGCGCATGTTTAATCGACTTAGTTTTTATTAATTCTTTTTAGGGTTTCTTATAATGGTATTTATAGGCAAGTTTCAACCTTTTTCATTAGATTATCATATTTTGATATTGAAAACACTTCTTTAAGATCTTTTCTCAGTAAAGTTACAATCTTGGTTTCTTGATTCAACCGGTGTGTTGAGTATGTGTTTGTTTATGCTTTTTGTGCTGTGTTACCACCATTATTCATTCATTAATTTTAGCTCATATCATTAACCTTGACAAAAACCACTCCTTCCAACCAATCTTATAACATTTCCCCTATCGTAAACTACCATTTAACACATTTTACTTGTCACTATCTAAGATTAATATGGTTTCGGAATTGAACCAAACTAGATTCGGAATCGTTAACACTATCTCACACTCATAGATTGCTTCTTTAATGTTAGGAAAAAAGGAATATGGTGCTAACAAGTAGTAAAAATAACTAAAAAAATTTGATTGGGTATTAAGCTGACCACTTAAAAATTTAAATAGCAAATTAAATTTTTGTACAAAGTTCAAGTAACGGATTTGATATTTTCCCTCTAATAAATGTCCTCCATGTATTGCAATATGTGTCATTTCCTTCTATAAGTAATCCTCAGTAACTAACTTAGCCACAAGTGTGTTTCATGTAGTGATACTTTAACTCCAATAATAATTTTTCTTATGCTTGTAGTGACTTCACTCGATTAATATTTGATTGATGAGTGATGACAGCTTGTACAACATATTGAAGTAGAGGGTCTAACTTGAATGCAACCGAACAATTGCTATAAGGTATTGATTCGTCCAATTTATAAAAAACCACATAGGATATTACGGTTCGACTTGAGCATTTCTTAAAATCTTATAGGTTTAGGGTTGAGTTTTAGATCTAATATAAAATCTTATGAGAAACTTGACCGACAAAATCTAGGGCTTTTCAGTCTCTCTCAATCTTCCCTTTTATGGTGACAAACTCATGGCTCATAAATAAAAGGAAAATAACCCTAGATCTAGAACTCTCTTCTATTGATCTCTCCTCTCTCAATCTCTGTATCTTATCTCTTTTTGAATCTTGCATCTTAATCTCAATTCTTATCTATTCCATCACTCTCTTCTACTCCCTCTCCCCTATATATAACAATTACTTTAGACTAATATTCTTCATCTTTATTTTTCTCTCTCTCATCACATTTACTTCAACTTATTATCTCTATCTCCTTGGGAAATTCTTTTTAAATTTGAAGAAGTTTTATGAGATTTCAATTTTACGTAGATATCATTTATAAAATATCTTATTGTATTGTTGCAAGACTTTCAATAATTATAACATAAGATGGGATAAAAAAAAAGCCTACAAATGTTGTTAGCGGTCATTATAGGGTGTGTTCGGATATACTTGCAAGGTTGAAACCCTAAAAGGGGCGGGCTTGGACACTGAAAAAACCCGTACGGTTTAAGGGTTGTATTTGATAAAATCTATAGAGAATCGAGTCGGGTTCGAGCTTTATATGACTCGTACCAAATTTGTCTTGGTTGAATCCTTAAACTTGATGACTGAATATCGAATGCAATGCCAAATTAAAGAACTCCATGAAAGGAAGCCTATAAATGGCTTGTAAATTTTGATTTATATTTATATTGTATACAACAGAGTTGTTAATCTTGAATTTAAACGAGCATGCGATAAAATAATTATTAAGAAATAATTATAAATATATAAATAGAGTGATTTGTCAAATCTTATATTTTGTGTTGAATTTATATTAGTTGGCAAAAGCACATGAATTTAAATAAAAATACAAAATAATTTGTTTATATTATAATACTGTTTATTCATACTAATCACGTTTGATGTGCCAATTCTGACGTTTTACAATATATAAATATATATATATGTATGTGTGTGTGTGTATGATATGTTATTGGTTGTGTCAAATTCATATTTATATAAATATATAAATCTTTTAGTCATTTCATTTCCACATAGTGCTATATATTAAATTGCAGTTGTGTAGTCCATCCATCCAAATTCTTACTAATGTTATTCAAGACCAAAGATTGGGAAGGACTTATCATCTCATACTATGCAATCATATGTTATAAACCAGATATAATAGCACAACAAATTCAATCTCCATCTTTATCCCACATAAAAGAAGGATTTATGCCAACCACACAATATTCTCATACATCAAAGCTTATGTGATCTGATGATTATTATTTTTCTTCAGTCGGATGCCAACCTTTCTGCAATGGCTTTTAAACATGCACCACAGCCACAAAATTGGGTTCACTATTTTTAAGGACCATAACGATGGATAGCTCGGTTGCCCTGTACCAATAGCTTCGCTTTTTCTTTGATGTTATCCTCCATTTTGAAAGAGAAGACTGCCCTTAGCAATCAGCTTCTCAAGTACTTGTTGTGAGAAATTGGTGAAAAGTGCGTTTTGGGTCTACAAGTTTGTACTAAAAGCCAATCCAATGAGTAGTATGATCTTGACTTGTATCATTCAAGTGCCTTGTTTTAAGTGAGTTATTCAAATATTTTAGGATGAATATTACATTTGGCATATACTTTTTACTTATTTTTATAATCAACTATCCAAATTTAAAATAGTAATTTGGTACTTAAATTTTGTTATTTTTGCAATTGATTACTAGAATTTTTCTAATTTTTGCAATTTAGTATATGAATGAAATTAATTTTGTAGGCAATAAATTTATACCTTTAAGCTTAATGTAATTAATTGCAACAATTGATAAATTTTAGGTGCATGATATCTAATCATATATTTTATATTAGCAATATTACATTAATTTAGTTCTTTCAAAATACTTTAACTATTTCTACAAATAAAGTAGGAAAATTCTACATGGCGATTACAATAGGACCTGTCTCATTATACTATTCAATGATTTAGATCTATTTTAATTGTAATCGAAATTCTTAAATTTTTTTACTAATTCTTTTATAATTAATTTAATTATAATATTACTGACGATACAGTTAGGACTGTAGACGTTACTAGTAGAGTAGTTACATTGTGTGATAAAGTTTAATTAATTTTTTGATTAAGATAAGAAATAAATTAATTATTTTCATACAATATAAAGGACTTTATTTATTTCTAAAATTGAAATCACTAGAAAAACGTAAAAGAAGAACTTGTAGATTATTAGTTCGATCAAATGGATTCGTGTGCATTCGGCAATCGTTACTCCAATCAGCCTCGGGGCCGTAAACCATCTTAAACTGACTATTTTTTTAATTTAATTTATTTTTGGTTTTATATAAATTAATAGTTCAGTGTAGATTTGGCAATTTATTAATTGTTGAGACCGTCTTGTGCCAAATTGATTATTAGTTGAAGATTTGTTGGAGTATGATGTCAGTTTTGTCGGACTTGAATGGCTAATCAGATCAAAATATTCGTTAAGCGGTAGAATTGGAAATTTTAGTCAACGCTCATGTATTATGCATAGTTATCCTAATTGCAAATTTACTATTTATTTAAATGTATAGAATTGATAGAATTGTATAAAATCATACAAAATCAGTAAAATTATTAACTTATAGTATCATACACCTCAATTCATAATTTTTTATAAAGTATGTACCTAAACAATTTTGTATCTATTTTAATTAAAAACATTAATAAAATCATATATTTGACTCGTGATTTTAACAACTATGATCACAAGGTATATATTTTGGCATTTGAAAAATCTTCGTCTTATTTATTATTAAAATAGACAACAATATATGGTGAATGAGCCCTAGCCATTATTAATTATGAATGAGTCCATAATGACCAAGAGAATTAAGTCTAAATTTAGATAACTTTACATCTAGTGGCTAGAAAAGAGTTTGCCATGTTTAGCTTCAAATTTAGGAAAAAAAGACTAAATTTGAAATTAAAAGTAGTAGATCTTCGAATACTAATTTCTAAGTGTAATGGCAGATTTGTGGATCTAAAGAGGTGAAAGAAAAAGAAGAGAAGAAAGGATTGATTGCCAGGTTGCTACTCCCTTATAATAAGGTTCATTAGAGAGCTGTAGAGAAAGAGAGACTATCACCATAACTTCCTTTGCGTACCCCTTTTCTTAAACCCCTAGTTAGCTAATAATATTACCTAACAAACATATGGAGTCGTCACAAATATAGAGAAGTGATTTGAGGGTCTCCATAATCTAGATTTCATGAAAAGTACTTAGCTTTTGCTAATTCCTATCCTAGATAGGATATGACAAGATTGAAATGTAAAACTAAGAAAATCTAATTAAGCTAAAAAAACTCAAGGAAATTTAACGGAGTTTAATGATCAAACAAGACAAATCGGCTCACTACCTTATTTCTGTATGGATTTATACTAACATAACATATTCAAGATTTATGAATCATGATTGAGTTTTAAACGCAATCAATTACTTAATTCATTAATCTCTTTAAATCATTAACAAACCTACTCTTGATTTCCACCAACATATGATTTCACGATTGATTACATTAAACTTCAAGGATTCATTTGATATTATGTAAATCATTAGGTATTGTCGATAAACTACTTTAAAAATAGGCCCGTTTGCCCAAGATTAGCCTATTTAGGTTTTTAGGTGAGCTATTTAGGCTTTCCCAACTTGTTTGTGGGCCTTGGAACGACCATGTACAGTTAAATCGAGTTGTTCACAGGTAATAACTCAGTTACTACTTGCATGTTGCTAAGTAGGCTCCTTAGAGCATCCTTGGGGCATGCATAGTTAAACCGAGTTGTTCATGGGCAACAACTTAGTTACTACTTGCATGCTGCTAAGCAGGTTCCTTAGAGCATCCTTGGAAGAGCTCTAACTATGAGCAATCCTTGGCCACGTCTGGTATATTTTAACAGTTAGCAAAACCTCTCAAGGATCTTTTTTCTTTTTTTTTTTTTTGTCCGGAGGGGGGGAAGGGAGGGGAGTGGAGGAGATTTCTTAATATATTGTAACACACTTGCCCGTTATGATGATCTACTAACCTAATTGGTCATTGCCTTAACTCTTATAAATTTGCTTATCGATCCTATAGCAAGATCCATTTAGACATACATATATAATTCCCTTGCCACTGCCACAACCGACTCTTATAATGGAGTGTCACATTGGATAACCTCTTGAAACCTACTAATCATTCTTTCTTTTATATGCCTTGATCACTTTTTGAAAGCCTAAGTAATATCTATCTTTCAATCATCAAAACTTTGGTAGTAGCAAGTATATTCATCTAAATTCAATTTATAATGTATTTCCATTATGTTATATGATTTGACTCTTTTTTTGTCAAAAACTAATTAATTATAACTTTTTGATGGGGGAAGAATCGAATCTAGGTCACTTTTGTTGGAAGACCAATGTTTATACCACTGGGCTATAAGACCGGGCTTTTGAAGGCTTAAGCTTGGCTTATTAAAAATTTATCAAGCTTGTGCTTATCAAGCTTGCCGAAGTTTTATTAAGCTAAAAATTTAAGTTCGAGCTCGACTTGTTTAGATGGTTTGTTTTTCATTTTTTTCCAACTTAAAAATTATATAAGAGTTGTTAAATATATTTATATTAAATAGAAATTAGTTTTTTAGTTTTGATTATATATTTATATATAATATATTATAATTATACAACTTACAATTTTGCAAGTGAGTTTGATCACTAGCTCATTAAAAACCTATCCACAAGGCTACTCCCGAGCACATTCATGAGCGTAAACATGTCCGTTCGAGAGTCGGTTCACGAGTTTAACTCAAACTCGAGCTTGGTTTATTTAGATAAACAAACTTGATCCTAATCTCAAGTATGATTGATTTTACTAATTGAGTTTAAGCTGAACCAAACTCAAATAATTTAACTCGTTTGCAGTCATATTCATTACATCATAAAATTGCATTTATTGACAACATAAAAAGGAAAACAAAAAATAAATTGCATTAAGATCTCTCTATTCATGACTTAAGTACCCATACTGAAAAAAAAAAAAAAGTTTACAGGGTTTGTTTAGATTGTTTGATTTTCATATGTATTGTAATATATAAATAAATAAGTTATAATGAAGGTTGGAATTGTAATAAAAGTGTTGTTAAAGGGTAATCTTGTCTTTGAATAGGTAAATTTTAGACACGGGAAAGTCACACGAACAAGACGAGACGAATTTGTGGAAATTGGCCCTAAGATGGCACTTAGGCCGCCGACCTAAGAATGTACGCCATCGACCTAGGAATTTAGGTCGCCGTCCTATTTGGCAGCCTAAATCTGTTTTCTATATATGTGCAGTTTATGATGAGAATTAGGGTTTGTCTTGTTTACCTTTGAGTTCTTCTTCTCTAAAGCGACCTAGGGCTTGCTTTCTTTAGTGTTTGGTGTGAGAAATCAAAGGAAAATCAAGGTCTTCAATCCGGGTAAGTAGAACTATACGAGATCTATATGATCTAACATTTAATCAACGTCGTAATAATAGATTTCTCATGTTTTTGAAGGAGATTGTGAGAGAAACCGTTGAGGATCAGATTTGAATATTGAGGAGAATGATCGGGAATTTGAGATCCATTCAAGGTAATTGAATCTTTTATTTACATATGTAGATTTCATTGAAATGATTTCTAATTTAGGGTTTTGTTCATTCATGATTGGTGATATTCTATGGTTAGGGTTTCTTTGTGTTCTTTGGAGATTTTTCAGATTTGGAGACAAATAAAAGTAAGTTTTCATCCTCTAAATCATAGATTCATTAAAAGATCAAATTAGAATGATGGATTTGTCTGTATTTGTTGATTTACAATTTAGGGTTTGTAGAGGGAGATTCATTGTTGTGAAGTTTTGTGGAATTTGATCAAGGAAAAAGATGTGATTACATTAATTTTGGAAGATTAGGGTTTCATTATTTTGTGGTGTTGAATTGGAGATTTGGAGACTCTACGAATTTCACGAGTAAAAGGTAAGTTTTATCTCTTTTATCCATAGGTTTATTGGAGAACTAAGGTTTTGTGGAGAAATTAGGTTTTGTGGAGTTTGATCGAAGGAGATTTTGCAGTTGTGGATTTCTTATAAGGTTAAGGTTTTGGATGATTGTTTTTGGAGATTAGATGAATTGGGGTTTATTTCTGAAGTTTATGATTTATAATTATTGTTCTTATTATACGTTTTACTCAAGAGATTTAGAGATTTGTTGTTGTTATTAAGAATTTGTGGATTTAGAGGAATTGTTCCTGGAATTTGAAAAGGTACGACCATTCCTTGTTTGTTGTTTTTGCGTGTAGGTTTAGTATTTTGTTTGCTTGATTGTAGGAATAGAAAATTAATTAATCTAAACCTATTTGGCTGAATTAAATTGTTGTTCTGATTGTGTTTGGCTATGACCAGTAAAGACCTGATAGACAGTGATACTGGTGTGGCACCTCGATGATCTATGTGCGAGGTTATTTCGAGTGGACTCGTACATAGAGATGATTCCGGTAGATTTAGATGATTTGGCAGTATGGCCGCGGGCATTTGGGGAGTACCTATTCACCAATATATGTATATAATTACTTATTTTCAAAAGAGTTGGTTGATTTCTAATGGGGTCTGAGTTACTCCGGGTTTAGAACTAGGAATTCATAATTCTAAACCGCGTTGATTAGTTGGCTTAAATAAGAAAATAAACTATTGTTTGCATTAGAGTAATTGCACTATATATACATGCTGTTTGTGCATATGCATTTGTTTGTGGAATGACGTACTGGGCGTTTTCGCTCATTCCTCTTTTTCAGGTGCAGGTGATGAAGATATAGTTTATGATTTATTAGGTTATGATCTTTTATTTGATCATGGGGATGGCGATACTGGTCCAGGCTACCCTGTAGAAGAATAGGATCAGATACAAGATTTATGCAAAACCTTTTCTTGAGATATTGAAGACTTTTGGAATAATATTTTGGTTATTTATCTTATTGAAGATTTTTGGATTTAAGTATTTGGATTTATGTAATGGTTATAACTAAAGGATTTTATGTCATTTATTTTGAAGATAGATCTTTTCTGGACTTTATTTTAGTTGGCTATAGTTTTGCCAACATGGATCTGTCTTAATAAACAGGAGATTTCAAAGTTATTATATGATACATGTGTTATATTTTATGATGTACCCTCAGAGAGTGTTATGGAGATTATGTTTTTAAATTGTGGATTTAGAGCCTTTGCGTATTCTATTTAAGATAGGACACGTGGCGGGTTATAATAGCCTTAGTTTAGGGTGTTACATATATTTTGTTTGTATTTTATCTGTATTTTGTTTGTTTGATCTGTTTATAAGTAATAATTTTTATTTTTCACCTGTATTTGTTTCTTGACAAATAATTTGTTTGAAAACAACAAAAATATAGATGCAAAAATGACAAAAATAAGACGAACCAAACAAACCCATTATATTAGCATTAAAAATTAAAGCTTTAATTGCAGAGTTACCCTTGAAACAAATTGAGTCACTTATAATGATAAGAACATAGTCCTTGTAAACCCTAAGAGTTTTCATACTAGTAAAAATAAATAGAAACACAAATATAAAAATAGAAGTTCAATGTATGACTCAACAAAGACCTTAGAATAAAACTACGAGTAGTAATGAATATTTATATAACTTCAAACCCTAAACGAAGTTCCCTAGATAGTAACATATATCAAAAGGTAAGATTTCGTAGTGGGTATTGAAAATTCAAAATATATAAATAATTAAGATAAGATTTAAAGTGTATTAAAAAGTAAATAACCAATAAAGCTTATAGTTAGAAACGATAATTTAACGATGAATCGTTAGCATTATAGATACATAATAGGAATAAAAACAGATCCATAACTAATAATCAAGACTTCAAATAAATTTTTGGATTACACCATTGTTCTAGTTAAAAAATTCTAAAGCTCTTAGAGACTGAAACCGAAATTGGCCTAATAAGCTTAGAAAACCTTAATCATATGAGATAAAAACCCTAAAAATAATTAATCAAGTAAACTTTAAACTCACAATTTGGACTTGAAGATAATCTAGAAAATTCGTAGAAGCTTTAAATAAATTTTTGGAGATAAAACTCCTAACTAACTAATATAAATATACCTGTTTAGCTTGATAAACTATCTCAAAACTAAGAAAATTAATTAAATAAAATTATAATTTTAGTTGTGCCATTCGGCGGAAATGGCATGCAATATGCAACTAGAAATTGTCTAAAGAGCTCCTAGCCGCAATTTCAAAACAAATGGGTCAAATTGGAATAACAAAAGTCAAGATAAAGAGTTGATAAGCCAATCAAAGTTGCTCAAATCAACATCCCATTTAATGGAGTAGAAATCATGCATAAACAAGAGAGTTTTTCAGTAGAGAATTATACTCTTTCTGGCTGATACTTTCTTAGGGCAATTGCCGTTCCTTTGCCTAAAAAAACCTATGATAATTAGCTACAAATAAAGCAATTAAGACACACAATATCAGCCTAAAACAACAACACAAAACACACAAATACAGCTCTATTAAACAAGCTTCAATAAGACACAAATACAAGCTTAGGAAGTAAACAAGTAAAGGTAAGCAAAAATTCGTTTTAAGTTAGTATGTGTATTAAAGATTAGCTTAAACAATGTTCTTATTAACTATAAGGTTGGGTTAGATCTGGGAAAGAGGTTTAGCAAGCCAATCTCAGCTTATACAAGGTAATATTTAAGACTATTTTTAAGCATCATGAATGATATATATATATATTATATAGAAGCCAAGAAATAACATATTATGATGATTATGAGATGTTATATGTGTTAATATATCATAAACAATAGTTGATGATCATGGAAAAACTAGGGATGCAAACAAACAGGTTATTATAGGGTACCCGACCCCCTCGACTTGCTAAAAAATCCTATAGAATCAAACCCTGTAAGGTTTTTGGGCAGGTTTTGGGCATCATATTAAAATCCTATAAGGTCTTGAGTCGGGTTTCGGGTATATATAACTCGATAGGAAAACCCGACCCGACATAAATATATAATAAAATTCCAAAAAATTAATAATAATATTTATACACATAATTGATTACAAATTTCATAATTTTATTTCCATATTAAATGAAATTTATATCTATTTTTTTTTAGATTTCTTATATAGATTACAATATGTTATATAATTTATGTTTTATTGTTGAAATTACATCACTAAATAATAATAATAATAATATAATATAATAATAATAATAATAATAATAATAATAATAATAATAATAAATCTAATCGGGTTAAGGGGATCGGGAATCAGGTTTGCAAAAACCTTATAAGGTCGGATTTGGGAATGATGGGAAAAACCCTATAGGGTTTTCCTTGGGTTTTGGATAACCCTATAACTAATCGGGTCGGGTTAGGGTTTTATATGATCCGTCCCAAACCCGACCCAGTTGCATCCTTGGGAAAAACACTAAAAAATAATTAAACATGCAAGTATAATACATAAAGGATGAGAAAAGCTCTGAAAATGAAATGAAAAAAATGAAAAGATGATGAATAATGGTGAAAGCCAGCTTAAATCCTGTAGTATACACTCAAAGCTTGTAGTGTACATTGAAAGCAGGCCTTACACCGGCAGTGTACATGGGGTAAGCTGGAATGACGTTACGTAAAAATTTTGTTACGCATAAAAACATATCAAGTCCGGCTGTGTATGCATGAAGGCCGGCGTACATGCAAAATTTGCATGGATGAAATTCGTTTTGTTTGTAACTTATAATACATACATACATACATACATAACATAGCATGAAATTTAGTAAATACATAAATGTTCTAAGATTAGTATGTTTAAATACTTGTTAAGTGTTAAATTTTAATAACCATTACAAATAAAAAACACTTTGTTATATTAAACAAAAATATTAGATTATGATAATTGTCTGATAATTATTCTATATAAGTAAGTGTATATGAATAGAAAATGTGAATAAGTTATAACTAAGAATAATACGATTTCCATAAATGACAAATAATAACATAAAATGAGATCAAGAGAAACACAATGAAAATAAATAATAGAAAATAAATATTAGTGACCACAATATAAAAATAATAATGATGGTAATAATAAAATATTGAATTATTGAACATAAACTCTATAATTATCCGATAAAAATAAAATATTTTATAAGTTTTAAAACTATTATTTATGGATAAATAATAACTTAGAAAAGATAATATAGATCTAGGAAAGATAACAACTGGTTTTAGTATACTTAGACAACCAATAGGATTTGTTTATACAATTATATAAATATATCTAATTAGTGAATATTTATTCATCCAATAGGTGATACTGATTAGTTCGTGAATTTTCCTAAGGACTATTACGATTGATCATTATGAGCAGATGAGTAACTCAGATTTATTACACTGTTTGTGTTTGTAATTAATAACATATGTAATGTAAAGATAATAATATGGTTGATGTGGAAGTTTGTTAAGTATGCAATATGAGTTGTTTGTTTGTGTGACAACCTAAGATAAAAAAAGTGATAATACAAATTGTCTGATGACTTAGAAAGGCATGATAAATTGTTTGTGTGTAATGTTATGATCACCATAAGCCTAATTAGAAAATATTGGCTATATATTAAACAATTATACATTACACGAACTGCATTATTACATATTTTAAAAATGCGATAGTCTGCTAGTATTAGTATTTCGGTTCTCTGTTAATACTGGTTTTTCTATACAAAAGACTAATAGTTCTACATAAGATTATTTTTGTTCCGTTGGTTCAACAGGAACTAAGTGGCAACGAATGGCATGCCTGTGGTATCGCTTTGAAATACTAATACTTAGTGGAGTTTCTAAGGCATGGTGTAGGAAATGGTCTATTAAAATATTCTAAGACGAGTATTCGTTGATTTTCCTGTATGCTTAGTTTGTCCTAGGCAGGTGGATCATTAAGTTAGAGTCCTTCAACCCCTATGAGAAGGTGTAAATCTCTAACTTGTTTGGATTCTAGATCATTTAGACTTGTATTTGAGCATTTGTTTGATTGTTGCATTATATATGATTATTAATAAACTTGCTTGATGTATAATATATCTGATTATTCATTGAGCCTGTGGTTCTGCTCACACTCTTAAAGACCTTTCAGACTTGTTCTACGACTATGGCTTGTTTCTTCTATGATATTGATTTCGGTAAGATTTAGAAGCTAGAAGAATTTGGGATGTTCGGGATAAGTTGTTTATTTTATTTTCTAATTATAAATTAATTAGTATTGAAATATCAGTTTATGTATTTGGAGACTTATGGAATAGAAATATGGTTGTAATATTATAATATTCAAGACTTATATTTTAGTTATTTTACCAAATTATGACTTACACTTATTTGTCATTTCTTATCAATGCAACTAAAAGATTTGTTGTTTGAAAATATGTCATCTTGAAGGTATAACTAGTAATATTATACATATATGAATTGTATACTACTACTAAGGTACCCTCAGGGCGTGACAATCCTATTGATGAGATTTGCATGAAGAGATGAATGAAGTCATTGAGCATCACTTTAATATCTCGGGTTTGAATCTTCTTTCCTTGTTTAGACACCTCACATGCAAATAGTAAAAAGACCACTTTAGTCAATGGGTACAGCTAGCACATGTTTAAAAGCTCTCGTCAATGCTATTAAATCATATGGCACAAAGATTATTATATTTGGTCATTTTATTTGATCGTAATTTAAGGCTAAATTTACTTTTAACTTATTTTTCCTTTATTATATTTGATAAGATATAATTAAATCAATTAGTTTATTTTTTTTCACTATATTCATTTTGCGTAGCTAATTAATAACCATTGAGTTATATTGCAAGATTTACCTTTATTTTTCCACAAATAGTCTTTTTTCATCTGCCATTATAGTGATACATTAAAGGAAAAAAGTGATTTTTCTTAAAGATATTGATTTGACTAAGTTCTACCATTAGAGATAAGCTGAATTGGGCTTAGAAATGATGGAGCTGCAAAACAATAACAAGTTAGTGGGTGTTGGGTGCTTATTTAGCATAACTACTTTGATGCTTAAATCATTAATCTGTAGGAAAATTCGGTAGAGTAACATTATACCAAAGAGTCGAGATAGATCATACCAAATTGTGGTTGTGCCTATTTATGGTGTAGAGGTAATGGCCAAGTTAGAATGTGATCAACATTAATGGAGGTATGTCCAGATGTATCTAGAGAGAATATTATAATATAATAGGAAAGAAATCTCCCTAAGAATGATACTTTTAGGGATCCTTGCCTGATGAATAGGAAATACGAAATAGTTAGCACATTCATTATGGTTTAGTGATGTTGTCTTCACTTATTCAGGTCAAAGCTCCCTTCTCATGGAATTTAGGGGTTTTAAGCCGTCACGCAAGAAGTGGCCGAGTAGTTATTGATATAGCTGCTTAGTCTAACTTTTGCTTGCCTTTGAATTAGCTTAGCCTAGGGTCCCAACAAGTTACTAGGGCGTAGAGAGCTCCTATCCAAAACAGCCTATCAATTGGTATGATGCTTTATTTGAGATTGATGGTGTTAAAACTATCAAAATTCATTAGTGGTAGGAGACCATCAATTTTATCAATTATTAGGGTTAATTTTAAAAAAGGCATTTGAATTTTAGCAAAAAGTTCAATCGAACACCTGAAGTTTTGTTTTAAACAATTTGGTACTTGAACTTTTATAAAAAGTTTAACCAATACTTAAAGTTTGATTTTGATAATTTTGGCACCTGAACCAAATGTTCAAGAACTTTTTTTATACCTGATTGAACTTGCTTTAGATAAAAAAAGTCAATAAAAACTTTATTTAGGTACCAAAATTATCATAACTAAGCTTCAGGTATGAAAAAAGTATAAGAAAACTTTATTTAGATATCAAATTGTTCAAAATAAAACTTCAAGTATTTGATTAAACATTTTATAAAAGTTCAGGTACCATTTTTATCATTACTCTATTCTTATTAGTTATATTTTATTTTATTCCTTTCGTCACTTACAAAATTAATTGAAATCCAATTTGTAAATAGCCGCCGCCCGCCGGGATGAAATTTTAGTTGGTGAGAATTCGAAGGTCGACGAGTCCTTTCAACTAATAGAACGGTTGAAGATGGTCGAAATCAAATCTCAAGATTCATTGAGCGCATATTAAATGTGAAGAAGTGAATTGACATCATTAACCCATTGAACTTCTTGGAAAATTCATTTAGCCTTTTATGAATTGATTGACGGGGTTCAGAAATTGCTCATTAAAGCACTAATTGAAGATTTAAATAAGACGTGAACAAAAGGAAAAGGAACAATTCCTTTTCTCTGCTCCTCATTGATTTCTTTTCTCCTTGTAGTTTCTTAATAGTTTTTATTGTAAGTTTTATTCCCATTACAATAAGAAAGGGATTTCATCTTGATATCTCTCACCTGAAAAAACTAGGAGAAATGACTAGATTACAGGATAATTAAGCTTATTAATTCTTAATTAATTTAGTTTTTTTATTTAATCTTTCACAAATTTTACGTGTCGTATTCATTTCTGTATATATTTCCTTTTCTTTTATCCTGCATCATCGAATATGATCATACTCGTTGAAATACAAATGCCCTGATAAATCACTTGCATGGTTTGAATGGTCCAGGTGGTCTCCTTCAATGGGGTAGGTGGGTCTTCACTCTTTGCTCCAAAAGCCAACATTCTTCATTATGGGTGTTGATGTGAATCTCTGATATGGCTCCTATCTCCATGAATTTTCCCCCGAAACACCACAAAATACGTGGGAAAAAGTGCATCAAAACTAGGAAAAAGAACCAAAAATGCAATTACATTTCAGCCTGAAAACCTATGTTGTGCGTAATCAATGGCTCTTGCTTCCAAATTATGACACTGTTTTAATGTTAGAACATCTTTATTTTTAGATATTAGAAGAAAATTTCAAGATATATGAGCGATCTAGCTATTAGTGGGTTATATAATAAAGTACGTTACTTGTTGGGTTGTTTAGCAACTAAAGTTGCTTAGGTAAGCAACCCTCCCATTATTCATTTTATACTTAATTTTTACAAAAAGTAACATTTTAGCTTATTTTTCTATTGGTTCTTTCTCACTTATTTAATCATTATAAAAAATATATAAACATTATTTTTAGATAATAAAATAAAATGGAACCAATAAAAATAAAGAAAAAAATCAAGTAACTTTTTTAAAGTAATTAAGGATAAAGTAGAGAGTTGCTTAACAAAAAAAATTGTTTCAAATACCGACATAGCACTTTAAGCAACTTTTTAAGCAACTTAGAAATAAATATGCTCTAACTAATTATTTAAGCCAAGTAACCATATGAAATTTCATAATTTATGCTATCCTTATAACTTACTTCATTTTATTCTATATTTCTAATTAGTTTGACGAATTTTTTACTAAGTACTTATGTTTTAATTTGTTAACATATTCTATTATATGTATACATTTGTTGTAATTGTCGCATTTAGCACTTAAATTTTACCTATTTTTTACAATTAATTACCTTAATTTTTAAAAAATCAATTTAAAACATAAATTGTATCTATTTTTGTAATTCACTATATAAACTTTACTAATTTTTACAATCAACAGCTTTACTTAGATTCCATAATAATTTCAAAATGTTTATAAGCAGCAAATTGGTGCTGTAGTTACTTGTAAAAATAAGTATAGTTATTAAATGTAACGTTCCTATAATAATAATAATAATAGGTTGTATGTCATCGAATTTCGTTATATCTGATACCTATACTTGGCACTTTGTTTTTTTTATGGCCATCAACCTATACTTCACACTTATGAATTCAATTTTAATTAATAAAGCGTTTGATTTTAGAAATCCCTGATAATCCCTTGGCACTTGATTCCCCCGGCACTTGATAGTTATTGGTAAAAAAAATATCTTAATTCTGACCTTTTGGTTGTCGTCCATTCCCCAGCTAAGTCCTCTTTTCACTTGCAAAGTTTGCCAATATGATATATGCGGTCCCGATAAATTGTGACGGCAACAAACAACCATTCCTCATATATCTGCATCTTCACCTGATTCCTTTTTCAACTAGTCATTTGTCCTATATGCTAACTACAATAAAGTCACATCCCAGTAACTAAAATATATATATATATATATATGTAAAGTACAAACAATTTGCTTAACAGTTGGTATATAACTGTCCATTGCCGTCTTCTAGTGAAGTGCTGTGAGTTATATGATTTTAAAAGTCAACAATGGGTGGAGAAGGAGGAAGAGAAGTCCAATTTAACTGCATCTGCATGTGCTCACGAACTGGCAAGTGGGTCGTACGAACACTATACTGCATAGTATCCTTTCAAAGAGTGTTTGATTTCGCCTTTGCCTTGCAACATGGACCGCCTTGCATTCCCATCGTAGGAATTACGCGATAATTGCAATAGAGAAAACGTGCGTAAGGGGTCTGTTTATTTAGGGGTCTGTTTATTTATTGACAGACTATAGATATAGATATTTTTTTTTAATTTTTTATAAGTAAATAATTTATATAAAATTAGATATAGATAAAAAAAAGTTGGTAATCTTCATTAAAAAATCAAATAGATTAATTATAAATGTAAGTCGGACATATTTATACATATCATTTTAAAAAATATATAAATATAAATGAAAAACAGACATTCCAAACAGACCATTGAGGATAAACATTATAGATAAGAGGATTTGGGTGTAGTAGTTGTGTGCGTGCGGTGTAATTATATTTTTACATAACCTTAAAGAAATGACTCTGCACTAATTCATGTAGATGAACAAGTGTGAAGGACGTGTATTAGGACTATAATAGATTTTATAACTGTTCGTTTACTTCGATATGATAATAATTCTATTTCTTTATGAAGAGCTATTATGGTGTTTAGTTAAATATAATAGCGATTCTATAAGGAATTTCTATTACAAAAAATATTGGATACACATTCATTATCTAAACTTATGAATAGCAATTTCAATGCTGGGATTGATGTTTCTCTAAAACACCCTCATTAACATAAAAAACTAATAAAAGAAAATCTTATTACAACTATATTTCTTTATTTATAAATAGCAATCCTATTACAATCTTATTCATTCATTGAAATGAAGAGGCAATAAAAGTTTTAAGTTCTAAACATGTTTTTAAAGTATAATTATTTCTAATGCTATTATTAACATTTTTTAAATACCACAAATATATTCCTTTAAAATCCTAATTTTTCTTTAAATAATGACCCAAGGATTGATAGATCTTCATTTTGGTTAGAATTAGCCATCCGAGCTAAATCTAGATCTAGACTAGGTGACATCGGTACAAATTGGGTCTCAATTTGGATCCTAACCCATTGAAATGTCTACCTCAAACACATGCTATAATTAAGGAGAAATACACTATTATTGAGGGGTAGAAATGTTTTGAGTTATTGTTTGATCTTTTGTAGCGTCATTTTGGTAGCATGCCACTATTTCTTTAAATTTATGAACTATTATATGAGGAGGAGAAACTCTTAAGTATCTGTAGAGTTTGCTTACTACAAAATCCATTGGATTGCATTAAAGATCAACGGTTAAGATGTGTTCTCTTTTTAATGGATCATTCCATGAGGTTCTCTAGGGTTCATACTCATGAAAGACTTTTTTAAATACATGAGTCGCCTTGAAAAAGATTGAAAGTAGATGAATTGAATTAATAGTCCCTGACTCCCTTGTTCCAAGCAAATATTTTGATGAAGATATTCTACATGAATATATTATTTTTGGACAATCATGGACTGCCACCTATGTTATCTTTGTCCTTTGAGATGTTGTTTTCACTATTTACATGTATCTTAAGTAGAATATCTTCATTAAAAATAATGATTTGAGACACATTATTGTCCATAAATGGTTTAAGAAAGAGGACAATTTCATATGAAGTTAACAAAAGTAGTTTTGCTAAGCTTGAAATGTTCAATCTAGTATTGAAATTAGTAATTTCAAACATCAAGTGGTTAACTGTACACCAACTTGTAGAAGCCAAAATTAAAAAAAAAAAAGAAAAGAAAAGAGGGAAAGCAAAGAAAAAAAGAAAATGAAAAAGAGGCTTACTTACCTATTATATTGGTTGCAAGTTATGATGACAAAATTAAATAAATGACTCAGAGTAAGGGATGATAAATGGATAGCAAAAATGATTTACTTTTTGAAAAATTCATTTTTTCCCCAAATTTTACATAGTGATTACTTAAAAATTTATGGAAAAAAAAAAATTAACAAATCTATCTGAATAGATGCAACAGAGGTAAATAGAGTCAGGATCATGAAATCAAAAAATTATTAATGAGTAAACTCATTCTTCTAACTCCCTCTTAGGATTCTAGCTCTCCATTAGGAGTAGCTTCACTAAAGATGAAATTTAAAGCGTATAAGTACAACCATCTAAAGTCACTTCATTACTTTGCCGTATTGCTTCCACTTCTAATGGAGCTTATACAAAACTATGATTAAGAAAAAAAAAAGCTTTCTAAGAAGAAATTGAAGAACACTACAAAATAAAAAATTGAGATCTTTTAAGTTCTAGGAGATTGAGAACTCTAAATAAAAATGAAAATTATAACAATATTGTCTTGGAGCTTAAATGAAGGAGTATGAGCCCTTCCCCTTATACTTAATGATAAAAACGAATTCTTTTTTCTAATTTAAACTTCAATATTTTATTTTTCCTTTTGAAAAATTATAAGAGAACTTGAGGACACTTTGGAACCTATTATAAACTTGAATTGCTAGCTTATGTTTAAGAAATATGTAAAACTTTACTTTTAGAGAACTTGGGAAGACTAGGCAGCTCACACAAATGTCTAAAATTTATCCTTTGCACCATCTCATTTCTAGATATGACTAAATTATAATAAATACATATCAATAAGAAGAGTATATCTTTACATTTTGAGAGATAATCTTTAAATGTAACTATGCATTTAACCAATCATTTCTTTCTTGTTCATACGATGGAAAGTTTCAAAAATGTAAGACACAAATTGGTAATAAGCTTGCTAGATTGAAAATTGGCCCATGTAGTTTGAAACAAAAATTAGAAGTAGATGTCGCTTATCATAAATGATATATCCTCTGTTGGATTGGTTCAAATGAGCAATAAGGTGATTGAATTGATTGTTGAAATATTTTTTTTTATTTGGTGGAAAAGGCCTTCTTGATTGCTCAGTTACATCAAAGCAATATGGAAATTGAGAGAAAAATTTACATGTAGAGGCACTTTGATTCAAACATTTGCTAGTTTAAATCTTTTTAACTTATTCAGTTTTGGACTTGTGTTTTTCCATAACTATGTCATATGACTAAAATACGATCATGTTATCACATTAAATAAAGAGAGTAAGGATAAAGAAAATTCAGACGATGAGGTATAAAATTTTTTTTTTTTATGAGTTAGTTATCTCTTTTAACACCTCTCACTAGCAACTGGGCAATGCACACCAGTAAGGTCTACTAATTGAGAAAAGTCCACAAAGGATGAACCATTAATCTACTCTGCTTCAAACTTCATCCAAGAAATAATCCTCCACTTAGGATCACACAGATTTATGAAATCAACTTTAATTTCTTTGTAGTCTCATAACAAGTTTTTAGAATGAAAACTTCCTTAGTTTTACAATAAATTTTTTCAAAAGTTCACCTTGAGGATCTTAGCAAACAATAGTGATGAAACTTTTAATATAATGTCCTCTTTTCTCTTTGTTTTTTGTATCTCTTTTTGTTCTTCAAACCTTGTCCCTTATATAAACTTCATCTTTAAATTCACATTGTTGTAATCTTGGAAAAGCCATTGAGTCTTTCATTTGTAAATATTGATTTTCTTCTATTTAGGGATATCCATGTTTGTTACTTTATTTTTCCCATATATATTGCTTTAACTTGCTTTAAATATCTCCACAAATTTTGGTTTGCTTCCATATATGGTTAATTTGATTGTTTTTTGTGATTAGAGTCCCTTTGAAATGATTTCACTAGATTAATCTTGGTTATATATATATATATATATATATATGTCCCAAATAAAATCTATGAGAGATGTAACATAGCATTGCAAAAGCTAACATGCTATAACGAAGATGCTGAAGAAAATGAGTAGAGAGTTGCAATAGAGGATATTGTAATATTTTTATAAAAACATGATTGTGGGAATTAGTCAATGATCTTTAAAAAATAATAAAAAATATTAGTATAAGTGGGTTATCACAATCAAATATAATAGTGTCATCTTGTAAATAAATTTAAGGTTGCATTAGCTATAAAGAGCTATTTCAAGAATCTGATGTAAGCTTTTCCAAACACATTTTCTCTAGTGGTGAGTGATGATACTATAAAACTTTTAGTGGCTTTAGTTGTAAAGATGGGTTGAAAGATCCATTACTTTGATTGGAAGTTAGATTTTCAAAATGGTTGCTTGAAGAAGATATTTTTTTTTGTTGAGCAATAAGATGGATTCCATATTTCAGATAGTGAAGACAAAATTTACAAGCTTTGCAAAGCATTTTATGCATTGAAATAAGAACTAAGGCTTGGAGTGGTGGAATAGATGTTTATTTATTTTAGTGAGAATCTAAAGGAAGAGAAAGAGAATCTATTCTATATGTTTTAAAGGTTTTGGATGAGACTCGTATTATTGTTTCTTTACATTTAGATAACCTATTGAATACAAGTTGCAATTCAAAATCTTGAAATATGAAATCTTTATATCAAAATAAAAGTATGAGCTGGGGCTTTTAAAGAAGTTTCATGTGGAAGAATGCAAACAATAGCAACTCTATGAGTTGTGGATGAAAATCATAGAAGGATGAAGTAAGCAATAAGGTTGATGCTTTTGTTTACTGAATCTCAATAGATATACTACTTTACTTTTGTTGTTACAAAGTTATATTAAATCTTCTTTTCTAAGTGTCATCTCAAGATTATATACTCATTGAGTCAAATTCATTTTGGTGCATATAAGAGACTTCTAAGCGACATCAAAGGCACTTTTGATTATGGTTTATGGTTGTTAAATCTTCTAATTTGGTTTTGATGTTAATAAAATCTATAGGATACATAATCTAATGAGTTTATTATAAAGCTCTTTAAATAAGTTTGTTAACATACAAGAGATTCATGCATTTAGAAGAAAGTAGCAAAATCTTAGAAGTTTTTATGAGCCCCTTTCCGATTCCCTCACCCAATCTCATGAGAAGCAAGCCCAGCAGGACCTGCCTTAACCTGTCCCCAGACAGCCATCCCTCACCAGGCTGCTGGCATTGCTAAATGCTCCGACTCGCCATGGATGATACGATTCAGAGCCTATTAGTAAGGGCAGCTGGAAGGAAGAAGAGCGCATTCGTGCAGCGGATTCTAGGCATTCAGGGTTGGGTGCAATGGGCGCGTACCGATGCAAACTAGCTGACTTGAATCGGCGCTACTAAGTTGCCACGGGGGCACTTCGCTTGCTTAGGCACTTCTGTATCTACTTATCGTATTTTTGCCCCTGCTCGGTAGTGGAGTAGCAGGTTGTTTCGGAGCGTCAGTCTCTGTCCTTGCTTATTTTTGGGCCTCATCCATCTACTTGAAAGGCTTTACCGCAGAAGGGATGGCAAGGGTAAGCTTGCTTCCAGGTTTCCAACAACACGGCCGAATATAAAGTACTCATAGCCGGTCTTCAAGCAGAAAGAAACCTGGATGCCAAATTCCTTCGAATTACCGGAGACTTTAGCCAGGTGAGAGGGGAACGGCCACTGGTTTACGAAAAACTGAATTCAAATAGGGACCTGTAGGTGCCGCTAGTGCCCTCGACGATTGTTTAAGTCCTACTGCAGATAGATACGTCAACGCTATCTAACAGATACGCTTTCCCTTGGGTGTAAAAGAGCCTAGAATCCCTGTAGATAGAGATCCGCTTCCTTAGATGGCCCGGCGTACAGCCCTACATTTTTACTTAATAAAATTGTAAAAATATGGAATTTAGATGTTTTAGTTGAAAAGTTAGATGGTTCCTTCAAAGTTTTTTTTTTTTTTTGGCCCAACCCTCAAAGCTTAATTAATTTTTTACATTTTAGATTATTACAAGATGATTGCTTTATTTTTTTTGTTTCCAAGTGTTGGAGGTTAAAGCTAGCTCCATTAGTAAATTGTATTTATAGTGCATTTGGCTTTGTTCCATTAATTAAGTTGGCTCATAATCAAGCAAGTTGAAGAATCAATTAATATATATTTTGAAGTTGTGCAAGTTTGACAGTTGATGGAAGCTCAAAAGGAAAAAAGATTTAAGACAAAGACTGTGCTTGATAGTTTATAAAAGTTTTAAAAAAAAGGATAATGACAAAAATGATATCTTAACTTTCGCAAAAATAATAATTAGGTACCTAAAGTTTGGTTTTGAACAATTTGATACTTAAATAAAGCTTTTTTAACTTTTTTTACAACTAAAGTTTGGTTTTAATAATTTTGGTACTTGAACAAATATTTCATGGACATTTTTCATACCTCATTAACTTGTTTTAAGTATGAAAAAATTCAACAAAAATTTTGTTGAAGTACCAAAATTATCAAACCAAACTTTAGGTATAAAAAAAATCAATGAAAACTTTATTCATGTATTAAATTGTTTAAAACTAAACTTTAAGTACCTAATTGTTTCTATGCAAAAGTTTATGTACTATTTCTGTTATTAATAACAGAGAGTGAGAGAGATTTAAGCCAAAAACTGGTCATTCACCATACTTAGAAATACATGTTAGAATTATTAACACGTGTTTTTGGATTAAAGCACAGATATTAATAAGGAGCAAGAAAATGATCGATTTGGAGAAGATAAGAATATGAAGATAACCCTTTAGAAGATAAACTAAAGAAGCTTGAAATTAGGAAATGATAATATTATAATCCGTCTATTTTCTTTTTCTTTTTTTTTTTCCGAATTCAATATTGGAGAAATTTAAGCAAATTTGGTAATAAAAATTTTGAACTTTGTGAGGGAGTTAAGATAGCTTTTAGATTCATGAAATTGACTTTTGCGGATTTCAAGTGGGAATAATATTATCTATCATACGGATAAGGTCTCAACAAACATTCTGCAGTTTTGACAGAGAAAACAGCGCAAAATATCAATACTTTATTCTTGGACGGGTTTCTTTTAAATTAAAGGTAGAAATATTTTAAGCAAGAGGCACTGTGTACTTTACGAACCAATTAAGGATACTTTTGACAATTGTTGATGAAGATTTTGAAGAGTTTTCTTGAAGTTTCAGACCATCCAAAATTCAAAGATTTTATATTCTATTAAAACAAAATGAAGAAGAAGATATTACAAGCCTTTAGATAAGCATGTAATTCTATTATACAAATTATCTAATACTATCAGGTTCAACTTGATAAGATCTAAGTAGGTATTGAGATTTATAGAGCAACATACAAATACAAATTTTTTGAAACTTGCTTTCACATGGTAAGGTGTAAGTATATCGTCTTTATACCTACACCCTCTCTCTGTAACTTATATTCTAATATATAGATGATATAAATTCTAAGGTACCATATACTCACCCTATTAAAAATTTGATTGATAAAAAATGATAAATTATATCAAAAGGTATAATTATTTAGAGAAAGCTCAAGTAAGGAATCAATATTTTAAATATTTAAAAAAAAGAAATTAGTGTTATATGAAGTGATATAAAGAATATATTAACATTTTAAGTTGTTAAAAAATAAAATCAACATTATATAAAGTAATGTAAATAAGATATTATTTTTTGTGTTTGTAGTCACCTACTTAAAACGTTGATTCATTTATTCACCCCTTTAAAATGTTAATACGTTTTTTGCACCATTTGTATAACTTTCACTTCTCTTTTTTTAATTACTTAAAATATTAATATCTTATATAAACTTAGTTCAAAATATTGATACCTTCTAGTGTTAATTACCCATAAAAGAAAGATAAGAATTCTCCATTTTTCCTAGCGATGGCATTCAAGATTATTATTTGTAAACTACCTTTTGGAAACTTTTATTTTAGAAAACCTTGTACTATTTTATTTTATATGAATTTGTTATATTTATTTTGGAACAACTTTGGTTGTATGTACTTATGCTTCTAAATCATATAGAAGTATTGTTCTACTCTATACAAAAGTATCCCAAAAGTTTTTAATTTTAGAATTTGTTATAGCTTGTACAATTTTAATTGATACTGCATAAACAAATTCTATAGGAGTTTATTATTGGCTTCAATTTTCATACATAAAGTAAATATATGAAAATAAGTAGTTTTACTTATTACACGAAACTACATATATTAGTACAAACATGAAATTTAAAAAATAAAGGAATAAAAATTATAGATTCCATGAAGAAAGCCTATATAGCACACCACATCTTATGGGTTTTATAGAGTACAGAATGTGTATAAAGTAAAGGTGTGCAAAAAACTGAATGTTTATGATAACTGAATTGAATTCGAAAAATTAATAAAAAAAAAAATTTAATCAGTCCATTAATTTCGATTTAGGATTAGAATTTTTAATTTTTTTGGTTTTCAGTTTTGGTTTATGGAATAAAAAACCGACGATTTCGGTTAATCGCTCCACATTTATATATATAATATAATATACTTATATACTTATTTTGTTAAAAATATAAATAGTCGAATATTTTAACTTGTTGGACATACTTGTATTGAGTTAAATGCATCATCTTTTGGTTTGATGTGGAACCAATGGACAACAAAAATATGTATATAATATCTAATTGACATAAAAAATATGTACAAACCAATTATATGATGACTTACGAAGGTGTCGACGAAATTGTATATCTTTTTATAAAGATTTATTAATTTTATTATTTAGTGGAACGAGGAAGTATATATGGATAAATACATGATCCTGCCAAGAAAATTTGAGATTAAAAATAATTTATATAACTTATATAATTTACAGTCTTACATTCTTAATTTATAATTTTTAATATAATATAAAAAAAAGCTCTAATTTTTACGGACATATTGAAAAATATAGTTAACTGCAAATTTTGCATAATCATTATCTTAAATGATTAAAAATTGAAAACCGAAGAAAAGAGTTAACCGTTAAGGCGGTCAACCGTTTATAATGGATCATTTTAGATCGAAATATTATAAAATTGATCATTACGATTATTTTAAAAAATAGAGCCACGGATCGATTAATCGAACTATGAACATCCCTATTACAAAGTGTTATGAGATAGATTCCAAATACAAATTTTAGTATCTTAAACTTATAATGTAAGATAAGGATAAGACTTTGTATCTAGCTCATCTCCTACCTGCTCACCTCTGGTCGGAAGTCTTCATTGCTAATTATATACAAGCGGAGAGACGAGCGAAGTTGTTGGACATTTAAAGCCCAAAGAGCAAATATTTAGAAGTGTTCACTTATATTTTGATGGGAAAAAAAAATCGTCAAAAGATCCTATCATCATGGAATTAAACAACTAACAACCAATAACCGCCTAGTAAGATTTTCCTATGTTTTAAATTTATTCTTAGCCTACTTAAAACGTCGGACACACAAGAGTATTACAAGAAAAAAAATTGTTTTACAATTTTCATACACACACTCATGATAAGCACAAAAGCCTATTATTTTCTGACTTATTTTGTTTGGTTTTTCAATTACTAGTGTACACTAAGCTTAGTCAAGAAGTTAAAATTACATAAGCTAAACTTTGAAGATTTTTGTTTATTGCTTTTTGAACTTTTGTTGAATTTTCTTGAGCTACGCTAGAGTTTTAGACACTATAGATTATTGAGAGCTTTGACAAAAAGTTAGGAGACTAAGTATGGTGTTGATTGTAATTGAGAAAGTTATTGTATATTTTTGTTTTAGTTGAATTAGTGGAACCAATAGATCCTTAATATGGAGTGAAAGAGTAGACTAACATACAAGAAGAACCACTATAAATTTTTGCACATGCATTTAATCTTTTACTCTTTTAATATTCACACTTTCTAATTGTTTATATTATTCTTCTCAAGCCATAATTAACATAAGTCATCAAAGTATAGTATTTTATACGTGAAAAAGAGTTAAAATTTATAAAGAAATCAATCTAACTCCCTTGGCTACTTAAATGGGAACAACAAAAGTTTATTAAGAAAGTAAAAAACTCTAAGAAATTGTAGATGGTGGTGGGGTGCTTTCAAGTTTAAAAGTGGAGTTGTTTTAATGAATTTCAAAAAACTAAAAAGTGGTAGGCTAATCCTCGTTTGAAGCTTACTATATATTTTAGTAGTAGTAGTTTAAACTAACTAATCTAGTTAAAGGAACTACTAAAAGATTTCAAACAAAGACAAGATGATGCTACTCTAATATGGATTGAAAAGAAGCTAGGTTTCATGCTATCAAAGAAGCTAAGAACAGTAAAACCAATCAAATGAACTGCTGTTGAGAAAATCTTATTACTAACACACTAACTAAGTCACTTTCTTAAACTAAGTTTGAAAAATTAAGATCAAGGATTAGGTATCTAAGAAAATTCTCAATTCTAAAATTCTCCAAGAAGTGTTAGAACTTGGGAATTCTTCTAGTTGTATTAAGAGCATTGCTGATGGTTTGTATTAAATAAAATAACTGTTAAGGCTGGTACTATCAATCACTACTAATCAAATTAGATTAGAGAGATATCTATAAATACATCATCTAATGTCCCAATTGGTGTGTATTTTCCAAAACATTTCCTTCCTAATATTATTACGTAATTGAACTAATCAAGATGTAAGTCTGTAGAATTTAAAAGTCAGTCAGCCACTGGATTTGAGGATTAACACAACATCTTTTCCTAGGTAGGCCATTTAATTTGGTGTTGATGACATCGGATGTTCTATTTGTGGTGGTTTGAGACTTGTTCCTTGTGCAATGCTGAGCTGTTGGATGCTTGTTGAATTTGTCTCAAGGAATTTAATTAGTTCTGTTTTTTATAATAAGAAAGGGCAAAAAAAAAAAAAAAAAAAAAAGAGAATATATATGTATATATATCTCGGTTCCGTGACTAAACGAACCAAAGCAATTATCCAACTTTGTGCTGGCTTTGTTGGTCTTGTTAAGATTAGACCATGATGGATCTTTAATTCCTTGGTCACGTGTTTTTCAAGTATTAACACACCTCGTATGTACGTCGCGGTCTAGGCCTAGGTCCTTGGTGGGAAATTAAAATTTTGTATGTTCCCCTTCCGTTGACGCAAACGGGAGGAGATTTACATACATAATGCCTTAGAAGAAATCCTATGTTAGGATTTATTATATCTATTTTATATATTATCTTATTATTTTCTTCTTTTTCAGAGAGTTTGTGATCCGGTCTATTTCTATTTCTTTTTATAATTTCATTATTGTGATGTTCTTTTTGCAGTCTTTTTGCAATTTCCAAGGTCTTTGCAGTCCCAATATTTCTCTATACACACGTACATATCTATTATATGCATTCGGTTTGCAAAAATAAAAATTTACGGTAATATCATGTTATATAAGCATATATTAAAAAAAAATCTTTAGTATATATAACAATTTGTGGAATGAATATAACAGTTCATTTGAAATAAATGACTATTCTATTTTCTGGTTTTATGAATTGCTATTCAAATATTCTATTTTCTTTCCTTTCATTATAATCTTTACTTTAGTATCATTATAATTAAACTCATTCCTATTAAATAATAATTTAATTCGCAAATATTCCATATAGTGAAGTGAAGGGATTATTAGGTTTTGCACGTTTAAAGGAACTTCACCTACTCTTATTATTTCTTGCACATGTATGTGTGTGTATATATCTCTTTTCAGATTTCAGAAATGGACAAAGGACGTTAGTTGTGTAATTGATTAGGTTTATTTAACGTTATCATCCTCGTTGTTGGGCGGCAACTCAGCACATTGACATCGTGTTGACATCGTGTATCCATTGTTTTAGTAAATTTCCGATAAGTTTCACGGAAGTAATGAAGATGATGACATCTATTTACTTAATTCAACGTATTCCAGAAGTGACCAACCTCCGAAGATATTTATTTTTTTATATGTTAATCTACATCTGGAATACTTTTAAGGGCACAGGTGAGCTTCTAAGAAAAAAAGGAACATATTTTCCATATAATGAGATGTGAATATGACATTTGGTATAACAAACTTGTTAATTTATATAATTAATTATTTGATGTTTGAAATTAGTGGTTTATTATTTAAATTTTATTTATTTTTATAATTAGTTTCTTAAACTTTATCAAACTTTATTATTTTTTTTAATTAATTTCGTTGGTAGTAAATTAATATTTTTAAACTTTAAGTAGTTTATTGTATAATTTGATAAAATTTAGCCACCAAACATGATATTTATATAAATATGTCATTCCGATATGAGTATTAGTATATAATAGTTTAAATTTGACATATCGTGACTTTTGCTGCTTATTTTAGTTTTCTAAATAATGGTCGGTAAAATTTAAGATCATTGTTTCTCTAAATAACCCAAGTGATATCCAGTCTTTTTCTATTAATTCAGGCTTAATATTGTTTCTCAACTTAGAGGGAATGGCAGAGACAAACACATAAGAAAGATCCTTGCCTTTGATATATTTGCAAAAATAAAAAATAAAAAATAAATAAAAGGGCTGAAAAATTGTCTACATAATACTTTTTTTTAAAAAAAGCGAGAAATGATATTTTACTTCCTTTCTTTTCTATTTTAGTTTTTTTCTTTTCCCACGCTTGGACTCCGGCAAAGCTAACTGGTATGATGGTGATCTTTGAAACTTCATAAGGTGAATTATTCAACGGTAAATCACCTGGAAATTTCTGTGAAATTCAAACATTATATATACATATAATTTGAAAAAACCCAACATTTATACCTTTACTTTGCTCAAATGTAGACTCCACCGTTTTTGTCTCAAATGTAGACTCCACTGTTTTTGTCTTCGAATTGCTAAGTCACGAAATCAAAACGAATACCGACCTATCAAATTTTGTCTGGTATTTACAGGAAATAATTGGATTCTGAATTTCATTTTTATATGATATTTCATATTTGTGTCATTTTCGAGATTGTAGAGTGTTTATGATTACGTTTAATTACATGTTATAAGGACAATTTCAAATTTGATATCTCAATATTTTATGAAAATTCAATTTGGTACCTAAGATTCACAATAATCAATTTGATATGTAATTAATCTTTTTGTAATTACTTTTACTATCTTCCTAGCATCGTTTGCTTTGTTTGCTTAGATGAAAAACCTATTTGTGCTAAACAACATTAGAAAATGTAGAAAATATTCAATTATACGTAAGCTCTTTCATTCTAGCAAATAGAGCAAATAGTTTTAAAATTAATTGCTTCAAATTTTAAGTATTAAATTAAATTTTGTTTAAAGTCCATATACCAAAAAATTTGATATTTACCCAATGTTATAAGTGCAAAGTTGCACAAGTTTTGTATTTCATGATTTCACGTAGTTGGATAAGTTAGTATAAAAAAGAAAAAAAATGCTACATAAATGTAATTATGAAGGAAAAAAGAAAAGAAAAGAAAGATTTGTCGATATTAGGACAGGGTATCTCTCAACAATGAGTAGTGGAAAAATATCAATATTATTTTTGACAAATAGCAAGACAATGTATAGTTATTAGAAAACTTCACACATATCAATATTAATCGATACTTATGCGCTACTAATTCAATCAATTGAGATGGCTTGTTAGTAAATTTGAAGCATTTCTCATGAAAAACTGTCTAATATCCAATGTTATGGATATCATGCTTAATTAAAGCTTTTTTTTTTTCTTTTTTGTTATTATCTTGAGAAAAAAATTATCAATTTTGATCTAATAAATATGAGTATTAGTCTGTAGCTTAAAGGATTTTATGGATATAAATTATAAGGTTAATGTCACGAATGATACTTAAATTTTAACAAGGTATATAATTAGATACCTAAATTTTCAAAATGATTAATTTAGTAGCTAAAAGAACAACCGTTTCTCTGTTAAGTTCTTTTAGGTATTAAATTGATCAATTTCAAAGTTTAGATATCTAATTACATATTTTGCTAAAGTTTAGGTATTATTCATGACATTAGTCCTAAATTATAACATGACAAATGATGGCAGATATAATTTTAATTTGTGAGAATATTTATATATATCTATAATAATTATTTTAATGCACGATGGATGGAGTATCAAATTTATATTTAATTCTCCAAGGAAACTATGAACCTCATCTAATTAAGTATTGAAATTAACAATCTAAAATTTAGGTAGGTTAAAGTTTAGGTAACAAATACAATTAATTTCTTAACGTATTTTTCCTAACATATTTCTTTTTGTTCGTTGATTATATAGCAAATATCACACTTTACTCATTTTTGCAATTATCTACTTTAAGGATTTTTTTTTTAAAAAAAACTAATCTATGACGTTTAAGAGGGTTAATTCAATACCTTAGCTTTCTTTATTTTTTGTAATTATCTAATGAACTATGATCATATTTACAATTCACTACCTAAAAAATAAGGGTTAAAGTCATAAATGGTACCTGAATTTTGACAAATATGTAATTCGATAGTTGAACATTTTTAATTAATTAATTTAATACATAAATTTTAAAATTGATCAATTTAGTACTTGAAAAAAAATTATGCACACCTATAGTATCTTCATTAAATTTTTTCAAGTACCAAATTTATCAATTTCAAAGTTTTTCAGGTACCAAAGTAATCAAATTCAAAGTTCAGGTACCAAAGTGATCAATTTCAAAGTTTAGATACTAAATTGATCAATTTTATAATTCATGTATCTAATTGTATATTTTGTAAAAGTTTAAGGGTCTGTTTGGTTAGCTTTTCTAGGCAGATACATACACTTTTTTTAAACTTTTTTTAATAAATTTTTTATCAAGAAATATATATAGATAAAAAAACAGTTGACAGTGCTTATTAAAAGATCAAATAGATAAAATATATGCAAATCATACATATTTACATATATTATTTCGATACAGATACAGATGAAAAAACAAACCATCTAAACAGACCCTAAGTACCATTTGTGACATTAACCCAAAAATTAATGTATTAAGCCTGGGCCTTATGACTAAGTGGTATGAATACTCATCTTCCAACATGGTAGGCAGGGTTTGAATATTAGCTGGATCAAGGAGAAACCCAATGCACTACTTATAACCCTAGTATTAAGAGAGTATTATGCACAATGTTTAGATGAAAAGGTAAGTTTCTCAATCTCTCTTCCTTTACGTCTCTTCTTCTCTCCCTCTTAGGATTTACTACTAATTATAGATTTTCTTAGAAGATATGCAAGGTAAAGAAAGGACAAGCTAATTCAAGATGGTTGACCTCCAAAAAGGCATTATTTTGTTGAAGGTTGTAAGATGTTTCCTTGATTTGATTTCATTCTTTAAGTTCATACAATCTATTTGAGACAATTTCTATTTCAACTGTTGTAACTATTTGATTTAAAATAAACTCAATCAATTGTTGCAACTACGATTAGTTTGTAACATAATCCTGAGCTAACTAAGTTTTGAAACTTGACGTTGTCTTTTGTCGGTAACATCATATACTCTCTTCCCAAATAGTTGTAATAGTAGTTGACAAAAAATAAATGAATAAAAAGTAATTAATTTAAAAAATAGATAAACTTCATATACTAAATGTGATATTCGCCCTTAACTATACTAAGGGTGATTCTAAGAATTTATCACCCAATCTTATGGTAGAATGCATCTTTAAAAAGTGGAATCATGAATCCTAAAGAGTAGAATTTTGATTTTTGGACTTACGAGGGATAATCGTGATTCCATTCCAACGTTAAGAAAGAAATTTACATTTTTAATCATATGGGTATCATAAACAAAATGAAATACACCAAGATCAATTATACTATATTACATGCTATATATTAATTTGATGTATGTATATATATAGTAGATTGAGTACAATATACGTATATTATTTTATATAATACATATAACATATGGGTGTTATAAACAGAATAAAATATCTATCCCATATACAAAGACACGTTTGATAATATGTAACAAACACTATATCGTATTATATTATAGATTAGATGAAATATGTGTGACAAGTAATGCTATAAGATATGTGTATTATGATACTAAATATATGACATCGATACTAGAATATATTTTGTAATATATGTTTTATATATACTACATATAGCATGCATATATTAAAAATAAAGATAATGTCACAAATGGTACTTAAGCTTTGGTAAAATATATAATTAGGTATACAAATTTGGAAATTGATCAATTTAATACTTAAACTTTGAAATTGATTAATTAAATATCCAAAAAATTTGAAATTGATCAATTTAGTACAAAAAAAATTGATGGTACTATTAACGTGCACGAAAAGTTTCTTTAGGTATTAAATTGACCAATTATAGAATTCATGTAATTGATCAATTTTAAAGTTCAAATACCTAATTATATATTTTATTAAAATTGAGATATCATTCGTGACATTAATCCTTAAAAAGAAAATGTCATATATTATCTTACAGTATGTATATCTCCTAGTTTAAATATACATATATAATAGTTGGGTGGATACAATTACAATGGTCATATACATGCAACATGTGTCTTGCGTTGCATGTGGGCTCAAAAGAATGATATGAAAACATATACAAGGAATGACTAAGAGTGATAAAGTAGAGAAGCAAGCAGTCTCTTGGAGTTTGAACACTAGTGACAAATGGATGAGTTATATAACATTAACATCAACTTTAGAGGAGAGGTAGTGTGCTCTTAATTCTTAGCTCTGCTTGATCTTTTAGTGTGAAAATCTTGGCAGCCTATCGACGGTTTTAGTCAATTTTTCCATTTCCCATATGAGGAGGAACCTTAGGTATTGATAGAGCTTAATTCTTGATGGCGTCTACAGATTGCATTAACAATCAATAAGTGAGATGAGCCCTTTGATTGATGAGTTTTTAAATGGGCTTTCCAATCTATGTACAACTTAGTGTATGAAATCATTGAGAAAGGTTGAGAGCAGACGAGTTGGTCTAGGCTGGTCCGGTTCAACAGTTCTTATTCTAAGTCGATCATGTTAAAGCCGGAATCGAATTTCCCTTCAAAGCTAGAATCATCGATTCCAAGAAATCGTGATTCCGGCTTCTAAAAACGCTTTCAAATATTAAAAAAAATAAAAATCGAAATCACGATTTCATTCCGATTTATTTCTACGTACTAAATGTGCCATAAAACCATATGTTGCGATTCTGTCACTAATCGGATTGATTCCAGCGCATCAACTGGGTTCTGAACGAACCTTTTTCAATGGATAAGAAGAATATTTATCCGCAAAACAATTTTATATATACGCTAACCTATGCTATTCGGCCACGAATGGTGTGAAATTTTTAGTAAATTTCATGGATAGCTATGGGAATAATAAGTCCTTATCTTTAATTTTTTTTTTCTCTTAAGGAGAGCATAATTTTCTTTCGATAGGATATGTGGGGATGACCCTCGTTGACTATAGTTAAAGTATAAATAAGCTGGATGATTATGCTATTCTTGTTAATTGATATCCACATGTTGTCATCTAAAAGACAGAACAATAATTATTTATGATTTATTGCTACACGCCAAGTTTTGCATTGCAATCTACCACTCATAATGATAAATCAGAACGTGTTTTCTTTTAAAACAAGCGCAGTGTAATTCCCTCCACTCATAAAAAAGTGAAAGAGAAGTCCAATTTGCTCAACACATCAAATATGAGTCCTTTATAATAATAAAAAATTATTATTATTATTATTATTATTATTATTACTACTACTACTATTTCTTTTTTATTTTCTTAATGAACTGTATGAAAATAAATTTCTCTATTTAATAATTTTTTTTTCATTACAATAAAAAAGAGAAAATCGAATATGGCTCTTCTTACTTAAGAGACTGGACAAAATACCATTAGATCTTTGCTTGATCATTTGAACAAGTGTTCTAGGACAAATGATAGAATTTCTTTTTTCTTTTTTTCTTTCTTTCTTTTTTTTCATGATATAAGTAAGAAAACAAATATAGATCTATTTGGATGGTATATTTTTCATTTTTATTGAAACGATATGTATACATATGTTCGATTTGCATATATATTTATTTTATATTTAATCTATTTGACTTTTAATGAGAATTGCTAATTACTTTTTTTAAATATCTATTTTTTGATAAAAAAAATTGTTAGAAAAAAATGTTTGTATCTGCCAACAAACAAATAAACTTATAAATCACTTGACAAAATAATCATATCATACAAAGAGATATATGAAAAGATTTTGTTCATCAACCTTGTATCCCATCAATTAACACATGAAGAAAACCTAAATGACATCTAAAGTTTGAACTTAGTAAATAAATTTTTAAACTTATCAAAATATATTTTACACTCATTGAACCTTGCTTTTGATGCTTTCTCTTTTGACCAACAAAAAAAAAAAATTGCAAACAAATTTTCAGCACTGTTAATTTATAAATGCTTAACTAAGTTTATTATAATATTCAAGAGAGAACATTACTTGCAAGATTCCATTAGGAAAGTTTCAACATATGTGAATACGGAAAAACGGATGGAGACCACGTCAAAGATTAAAAGCCCACCGACTTTGTCTTGTGTCGAATCGATGTCCAACTCTCATTTGGTATTTTACTGTACTGTTTAGGAATTTTATAACAAACCATAGGCTGACCTCGTTTAAGCGTGTGGCAAACTTGAACGTTGAACCCCAAGCACGCAATGATTTGTGTGTCAATAAGCAACCATCTCAGCAAATTTGGACCGCCTACAATACAATTCCTACTAGTCCACTTTCTTTACCTAATGTTTTTTTTTAATTTATAATTTTTATATTTTATTATTATGTTCTTCCTGAAAAATTATATATATATACTTAATTCTTAATTCTCAACATTATTTTTCTTCTATTTAATTTTGCATTATTATTTCTATACTATTGAAGTATTAAAATCCTAAAATCCTTTTAGGGATAATTTTTTTTTTTTTAAGATCACAACGTATAAAGAAGTTGATCAATTGAGATCACGATTCACAGTGTTAATAGAAGAAAATTTTAATTAAAACTCAGAAAATCAGTTATGTTGTAATACTTATTAATGGTGACTTTCGTTGACTTACTTTTTAAACTGTTGTGAACTCAAACGAAATACTTAAAACGTTGAAACCTCAAATGAATTATCTTCAAATATTATAATATTCCAGTGTAATTTATCCTATATCTATAATCTATCTTGACATGCTATGCATTTATATGCGTATATATCAAATGAATAAATTAAGAAAAAATGAAGAAAAGGTTATTGGAACCGTGAATGGAATGGCTCAGAGTTACATTAAATAACTATATAAGGACAAGTATTTAAATAAAAAACTCTTTTTATAATAATTTATATTGTATACGATCACATATATAATTTAATCAAAATAATTATATGCTTTTCGATCAACAGCTTTGGTTTCTCAATTCTCACGGTGACCCCTCGAGACCGAAGGGGTAAGTAATAAGGACGAGTATGATATGGCAAAAATAAATAAATAAATAAATATGGAAGAATATATGGAGGATATGCTGAAAAATACACCATATCATGCCATTTCCTTTAATATTTACTAGGTGTTTTTTCCCTTATTTTCCTCTTCATCCGAGTTCTTTAAGGTTGTCTCTTCCTTACTAATATTTGTTATTAATAAGTTATTATCTTGCTTGGCAAAAAAAAATATATAATATATATATATATATATAGATACACACACACAACCCCCCCCTTATTTTTATAGTTATAACCAATTTCTTTTTGCAATTGATAAACTACATATAGAATTTTAACTTTATAATTAATTATTCTTTTCAATTTAGTACACATCTAAAGCTATAATGTGATTTTGCTACGAAACTACAGCAAAAAAAAAAAAAAAAAATTGTTTAGTTATATATATATATATATATTTGTGTTTATATTTGACCAATCCGATAGAGATAGTTGTAGTCACTAGAATTAGCTTGTATGTTGGGCTAGCAAAACAAAACGCAATTATTAGTATGTTGGGAATTGTTCTACATATTCATTCTAATGCTTGGGTTAGTTCACATTTGAACGACTGACTTCAATAGTGTCAAAGGAGATATTTATAATAGGTTAATCCTTGATAGTTATGTGCAAAGTGGGATCATAGAACAGTGAAACGTTGATGATGGTTACTAAGAATGTGAGATAGATTCACTTATTCATGTTTAACCATGTCCAACTTTAAGCAATTGAGAGAAGTGTATTGAATAGCCTTAGATCAAGACTTATTTAGTCATAATATTTGGTAGGTCGGGTTCCCAAGACAGGGAAGCATGTATTCTTGCAAGGTTATGAGGAGAGTTAGTATAAATCAAGCTTAAGCCTGATGAGCTAATTGAGAAAGCAATGAATCAGGCTAATTCTAAAAGGTTCGATAATTCATATTTGACCATCAATTATATCTAAATATATTAAACCAATAAAACCAATAGCTGAATTCTACTACTTTCACATAGAGTTCTTAAATTTTTTAATAAATGATGGAGATTGTTTAATAATTTTATTATTTGATAGTTTTGTTTTTTTATCTAGAAGAAGCTATCTAGTGGTTTTACTATTTGATAAATTTATTTTTTTAATATTTAAAATTTAAATATTTTGTTATACCTAACTTTTATTCAGTTTGCATTAAACGGATCCATATTCTTTTCTTGAAAATTTGTATATATAAATATATGTTATTTGCTGTAGGAAAAAAAAAAGAACAAAAAACTAAGTTATTTGGTACTTTTATCGAAGGATTTATATAAAAGATTAGATATATTTTTGTGCCGGGAAATTGTTCATCCGCTAAGTTTTGTCGTGAAATGATTGGTAGACCACCACGACCATGTTATCAAAAGCATCAAAATCAATCACGACCGTATGATACCCCTCCCTCATCACATATCTACGCCATGGAGCACTTCCTATAAATACCAAAACTGAAAAAACAATTAAAAGCTTGATTTCACAATTCCCAATTCTCCAGTATCCCCATAAAGGAATAAGTGAGTAATACAATATAGAAGGAAGAGTTGGAGGATACTGAAAATTACACTCTTTCCCGTTAATATTTTCCCCTAAAATTTTGGTCATGTCGTTGAATTATTAGATTTTCATCTTTTTTTTCCCCCATTTTTTCCTTTCCTTTTCTAGTTTCTTTTTGGTTTCGGAAATTGCGCAAGTTGTTTGCTTTTTAGTCATATGTTTATCTTTTGTTTAGTGTGATTTAAGCCCAACTTGCCTACTGATTACCATGGATTAAAGCAAAGTTTGGTTCTTTTTCCATTTGGGTTTTGGGTCTTGTGGGTTGAACCTATTTTTCTAATGGAAAGTTCTCTTTTTATATTTTTCTCCTAGTTGATGAAGGAGATATTCTGGTTGGATTGAAAAATTATGGTCTTTAGATATGACTGCTTATGGTTTTGTTCATGTATGTTTTGTGGTTTGTAAAAATGGAAATTCTTGATTAAAAAGTTGCTTTTGTCATGATTGACTAACTAATTATGTTTCAACTTTTTGGAAACTTTGATGAAAATTTAATCATGGGTTTCTTTGGAATTTAGTTCATTCATCAATGATTCACCTTTAATTAATTGATTCATTTATTTCCTTGGTTCCTGATCTTTGATTGGTGGTGGTTACTGCAACAGGCTATAACCATTTACTGTCTTCCTTCTTAAATTAAAGAAGAAAGAAAGAAAGAAAGAAAAAGAGAGAAAAAAGTTGTGTTACTGAGGCTGAAAGACTTAAAATTTTTTAATTTTTGGGTGTGTCCCCCCTAAAAAAAATGGCAGTTTCTTTCACCAGGATATCATGGTGGATGTGGGGTGGGAAAGAGAAAGAACCTATGCCTAATAATAATGGGTCAAACCCAAATTCATCAACTGAATGGGGTGGTGGTTTTGGGTTCAGAGATAGTGGGAATTTGAAATTCCCTTCGGTTAGTAGGGGAAAGAAAATGCCCCCTTCACCATCCAGGAAGGTGAAGAAGAAATGGCAGAGTAGGGAACAGAGGATGATTGACCGTGAATTCGATGTCGTGTTGGTGCCCTCTGATGGTGTGTGTTTGTCGGGTTCCGAATCTGATGATTCGGATTTGTCCATTGGATGGTTGGAGCCTCATAGCGCTGATTTCCTTGGTGATGATGAAGCAGATAATACTTTTGCTGTTCTTGTCCCTTGCTATAGACCTGATAGCAAGGAATTGATGGATAATAGTCAGAAGAACCAATTGCTGACCGCGATTAACAATTTGCACGATGAGTTTACTGTAGGTAAGAGCAGTTTTCCTGCAATATCATGTTTTTATGTTATTTCTCTTCATATTGACTGGTATAACTTAGCTTCTCTGTGACTGCTTTCATATTTGAGTTTGAATTATATGAAATTTGTGTTATTACCAACATATCCTTTCACATAAAAAATTGGCAACTGTGTTGTGTTATGTGCTGTTTGCTTCCCTGTGTGGCTCTTTTCCTGCTTTTTTAGTGTTTCCAGTTGTTACTCTGATTGAAGGGTATATCTGAACTGCAATTAGTAGCTTAGCTTTTAGTGAAAGTCTCTGAATTTGTACGATCTCACTGATAGAAACTTCTTGGCTGTTATCAGGATAACCATTAGTCCTATAATCCTATCATAATGAGATTGGCCGGCATAATGGGTGCTAGTTAATAAGTCTTGTAGCAGTACATACTTTGCGGGAACATCGTGATTATCTATAGATCTTTT
Organism: Combretum micranthum; assembly: GCA_024138025.1. NCBI lineage: Eukaryota > Viridiplantae > Streptophyta > Magnoliopsida > Myrtales > Combretaceae > Combretum > Combretum micranthum. Next base: position 30,784 of record JAMXBD010001737.1, on the reverse strand, counting down.
CCATTATTATATGTCGGTTAACTGTGTTTAACCTCGGAATTTTCTTTGGTTCTGTTCTGGATCTAATTATAAGAACCTGTTATTATACCTTGAAAGGTCGATTATATCATGAAAATAAGTTAAGGTGGTAAAGTTACGTTATGATGGAAATTAGAATTTGTTCTTGATGTCTTCCGAGACCTATAGGTCTACCAAATATGCAAGATTTGGTGATATCAAAGTTGAAAGAATCAGAAAATCTATGAATAGTCACATGAAACCACATAGTAAAGCTCTGCACACATCTATTGATATTCAAATTTGTTCTGTCATGACTCATGATGCTAAAGCAATGCAGCAACCTATTTCACACTCTTAATTAAGAATTGCAACAATTAAGCTTATGATGGGTTACTATGTCTATACGGATATAGAATTTAGAATTTATAATTTTCTGTGATCTTGCAAGGTCATTATAGGGATTTTTAATAGAAATTTGAATTTTTCTTTCTGACAGGGTTAAATTATTCGGTAAAAACCACTTCACAATGCTTCATTTGGGTGGCAATAATTTTTTACCAGTAATTAATGGATCTCAATGCTTGTTTTGGTTATTTAAGAAATAATGTTGACCTGCAGAATTCAGCTGCTGCTTCCCTCTCGCCATCGGTTTTTTCTGGTTAAAGAATTCTTGCCTGGTTGGATGGTTTTGTTCTCACCTAATACTCTTGATATGATACATGAAGTTCTTCTATTAAAGCAGCCATCATTTATTTAAATTCATATGTTGTAGAGGCTTATAATCTGTTCATAGGCTTTACCTAGGTTTTGGAACTTGATTAGTGTCTTTTTTGCATTAAATATTGATGTTAAAGCTAAACCAGCTGTATTTTATTCAACAATAATTATAGTTCTCTGTGTGTGCAGAGGGTGACAACTATCTGGAACAGTGGCTTTCTTCTCTTCAGAACATTTGAAGCTGCTATCTGGGAGAATTTTGTTCGGAGCTGTGCTTGGTGATTTGGTTCATTAGAATTTTCATTTCTCAATATCATTGTTAGTTGCAAGAAGTTTCACTGGAGGAAAATGGTATGGTAGATAATAAATTCTCGAGAAATTAGAGCAGGCGATATTGACAGGTTCTGCATATGCGAGTGAGGAATGCTAATGCAAACTAATTTTGGATCTATTTCAGCTTATTCTAGAAGGCAGGATCCTGGGTTTGGACTGAAAGTAAGCTCTACTTTTATGCTAATATATATGTAAATAAGGTTCTTGGCACATGGGAGTAGCTGTTAATACCCTACTATGCTTCTACTGTAAATACTTAGGTTTTCTACATTTCCACGCAAATCTGAGACATTTCTTGTCTATGGAATCATGGAAAATTATTTTCCATCTATGTTTCTAGTATGCTTCTACTGTAAATACTTGGGTTTTCATATCCCAGTCCAATCTGCAACACTTCTCATCTCTGTCTCGATTGGAAAGTATCTTCCATCTATGTTCCTATCTTTTCTGCTCTCTTTTTTCGTTCCTCTCATTTTGTTTCACAGTTGCATGCATCTCTCTTCAGCTCTTCCGTTAATGCAGTCACAGATAGGTGTGCTCCTTGCAATCCCTTATTGCTTACACTTTCAGTTTTATGAGGGTTCTTGTAATTGTGTTGATACCGTCATGTTAGGGGAGGCACCATGATGGATTAGTTTTCAGGGTTAGTCTCTGTAGTAACATTGCAAACCTAGTCTTGTTACCGTGTCACGACAAAGACTATAAGATTAGAAAAGTTTAGCGGCTATGTTTGCCAAACAAGGCAGAAGATGGTAAGTTTTGCATGTTTTGGGGGGTGAGGGCGTTTGTTGCAGGGATAAGAGCCAGACTCCTGGCTGAAGATAGGCCAACTGAAGATGATACAGCACACCAGCACAAGCAGACAGGTGAGTTAAAGCACACACGACAATCATTAAGGGAAGACAAGACAGGACCACAAGGGGAAGGTTGGGGGGATGAGCGTGGCTGGGAGGATTTTACAAATGCGGCTAGTGATGGAAATGAAATCGATTGGAGGTGAGAGAATCACGTGTAGGGGTTTGTGGGTTTGTGGGTTTGTGGCTGTGTTAGGCAGCTAAGCATTGGATGAACGGCTTGTTTTTAGCTTGTGACCCTTTGATGGGTCTCATAGGATAGGACCTGGTACTTTTGTAGGGATTAGGACTAGGGACCACGACCCTCAAGTTTTCAGGAGTCGTGGATTATCATTAGTGTTGAGATGAGACACGTTTTTATTGGAGTTTTGGCAGGGCTAGATATAAATGCAAGTTTTACAATTAGATGGGGTTTTCGATCTTTGTGGGGTCTTACAAGATCTCAATCACGTTACTTAACTTAAATTTTTCAACATTTCAATATTATTTATTAAATGTCACGGGTGTGTATATTTTTACAACTGATTTTTTGTTCGCATTAGACAAAAAGAAAACATTGGCCATAATCTTATGATTTTTATAATTGTTCCTATCATTGTTATTAGTTTTTTTTTTTTAAATTACAATGGAAAATGAGATTCAAACCTGGTACACCCATTTAGAATATCTAGTACACAAGTCACAATCCAGTTTTTAAGCGACTGTCCGTATCAAGAGTCAAGACAGCGAGACACTAACCCAACCGTCATTGGCTCATTGCCACTTTATCCGACCCGTTTCGATCGATTCGTGACTTGTAAATCACATGTAAATTTGATTTGAAGGTTTCATCAATAACGTTGAGCATTTTCTTCAAATTTCGTTTAAGAGGTACAAAGATCGAAAGCACATAACAGCCAGCTTCTTTCAAAAGCGATCTTATCACGCTTTGTGCTAGACGACATTCTAGTTTTCTTGCTAATGCTCTTCCTTTTTTATTCTCTAGTGAAAAGAATGCTCATAAATGGTTGATATCGTATGCATGGTAATTAAAATCGCAGTTATAATTTTACTCGACTTTTCCTTGTTATAACAAATCTAAAATCATTTAAATGTAAACTTTTGATAAAATATATATATGTGTCCAATTTTCCAAGTATAGAATTCTATCATCCTATATGATTCTCTAGATTATATTTATATACGTGGACATATTAATTATAAATGAAAATGGTTAATTTGACGATTTTGATTATAGTTATAATGTTATTTTGCAATCCTCAATTGAAAAGACATATTCAAAAAGAGTAAAATTGACTAAATTAACACTTCTTTTCAATCATCATGGTTTCACCACTAGCACTTCCTCATCACTGCGAATATCTTATCACCATCACTCCAACGTAGCTGTCATCACCATCTACAATTAGAATTACGATCACCACCATCATTGTTAGGACCATTGCCACTATTACTGTTATCACTATCATCATTATTATACGTGCCAACATCATATTATCATCACTATCATCATATCATTACCATAGCTCGCACCACAATCATTAAGCAACTTTTACCACTGTTTTCATCTCGAAAAATTTGTTGTGTCACTATTATTACTGCTATCATTGCATTATATCACTATTAGTAATGCCACAATTTGACAATCACTATTATGCTGTGATCACTACAATTGATGCATTGCTGATTGATATCAACATTAGTATTGCCAAAATCTTGTTAACACCACTATGTTTTAATTTCTACAATTGATGCATTACTAATTGATATCATTATTATTATCGCCAAAATTTTACCATCACCACAATGTTGCAATCATTACAGTGGATGCATTTATTAATTGACGTGATCATTGGTCCAAGCTACTAACTGAGGAGCCACGTGGTGCTAGGCTACATTGAGGCATTTAGGCGACAGCTACAAGCCATTTGAATTTTGAGTGTCACTAATCACGAATTGGAAATTGATAAATATTTGGAGTTTGACCTGTGAGTCAAGGGCAATGGCTATCCGAATGCCATGGGGTCACCACCCGAGCAATACCCAGACATTCACTGCCCATCAACTATGCCGGACATCCGAATGGCTTGAGGATGCGATCTGAAACATCACAATCTTTGGGTCTATTTGGATCATCGTATTTGAATCAGATCTGTGTTTATAATTTGTTTGTATCATATCTATTTGATCTGTTTAAGTAAAATTATTTATTTATTATCGATATTTGTTTCTTGATAAGCATTTATCTAAATATTCGTATTTTAACAAGGGGAAAAAAGTGCATCTTATAAAACCTATATTATTATGAATGAGTTTTCGCAAATATTTTACTGTTCATTTTTCTCCCTACAAAACCTACGCATTCATTGAGGTCTTTAAAATTGGTAATGGATTTGGAAGCTACTCTTAGCATCATCAGTCATAACTTTCTCAAGTTGAATCATTTTTATTGCACCAATTTCACACATTAAAAGGACAAATTATGTTCCATCTCACTATGTTGAAGATGTCATATGTTATGCAATATTATGAACCCCATAATTACTAACTTAAGTAATGAGACAAAGTAGAACCTTTAAATACCCGTCTAAATCACCTTTTAAGTTTGAGTTACAAATTTAGGATTTGAATCTATTAGAGTGCAATTGTGAGGTTGAAAAAAATCCCAATGTGAAAAATTTATAAGAGGGAAGACCTATTAATCTAATACCTTAAGGTTTTTTGTTATTGATGGTGTCAAATTTATATATATATTCCTTCACAAAACCCGGTTGAAATATTTCTCCCCATTAAAGGCTTTCTCCTCTTCTATTGGTATTAGAGCTGATGGTTTAGTTGAAAACTTCCATGGTTGGTCCTCTATATAGAAAGAAGAGTTTTTTAGTATGACTCATTGGTGAAATCCTTCATGTATAGTGAGTAGGTGGGGAGCAGATCACTCATAAAGCGGGTTTAGTGGAGTCAATTTGATAAAATCTTGTTGAGAGAGAGTATGACCTAACCCATTGTGGAGATTTACACTTAAGGAGGAGATTTGAGTTTGTAAAAAGAAAGACCCATTAACTTAATAACTGAAGGTTTTAGGTTATTAATAGTATTAAGCCCATTTATGTATCCCTTCACAAATCCTATTTGAAGAATTTAGAGGTATGTGTATCAATAGCTGACGTGACTTTAGAAATTGGTCCAATAATAAGTAAAAATCTATGTATTTTTATTCAACTTTTTATTATACTCATGTACATATCTTTATATTTTTATAGAACAAGTTATGCGGAATCTGAAAATATGCATAAATTATTCCCAAGGACAAGTTGTATGATAAAAGGAATATATTGCTCGCGTTATTCCATTTTCCAGCCTTGCGGTTTGAAGTCCGCAATTGTCACAGGAGCAACAACGATTTAAATTCATTTTGCACTTACTAGCTTTGGAAAATTTCCAACATACATCATTGAAAGATGATCCTATAGCCAATGCTAATCCATTCATCACGAGGGAAGCAATATGACCCATTGCCCAACAAGTTGTCGTCCATTCGAGCCCATTTCCTTACGAGGGAAAAAACCATAAAACAGAAACCCTTCTGTCCATGCTAACATTAAGCCACACAACATGATTGTTAAAGGACGACCAGCAATATCCTAAGTTCATGTCATATGCACTAGCAAGGGAATTAATGAATCACGAGCCAAGGGAATAAAGCATAGCTTAAGAGAATTACATCCTCAGATCAGGAAGAAATTGATTCTTCAAAAATTGTGAGGTGAAATTATTTTTTTTTTTTGTTAATTCTTTTCTTTATCTTAAGTATTTAGATATCTTATGAATATCTTGATATTATTTTTTTTCTTCATTGATGCAAAAATTAATATAGAGTGCCTTTGTTCAACTAGTAAAATAATATTTGTTGCTTAGAATGTTAAATTTGTAATTTTATAATCGTTTTAATAATTGTAGTACGATAACATGATTGATATAAGAAGATAATCGATTATTGTTATGAAGATATATAATCTAGTCTAAATAAATTAAAGTTATGATTTGTTGGTTGGAATTGGTAACCTTCGTGCTATTGATATATTAAATCCTAAGAGTTTACTTAAGGTTGTTTAGTCAACCAGAGAAGTAGTCAAAGAGATTATTTTGATTATTGAAAAAATAAGTAAAATTAGATTATTAGAGCTTGTTAATGTTTATTCAAGATAAAGAAAAATAATTTTTGCATCAATGAACAATTTTGTGAACTAAACTATAGTCTATAATATTTGTTTGAGAACACATTATTATAGAATTATCCTTTTAAATTGTATTTCTTGCTTTTAGTTTATATTGCATTCTTCGCAAAACCACCCCTCTTTTCTTTATTTAATCTTTTAGAAATAAATTTTATCAATCCCTCTAAATTCTACTTTACTTATTGCTATACATTTTTAAAGTAGAAATTTAATTTGTTAGATTTGACACCAGCCATAGAACAAATTTTAAAACAAATATAAATGTTTCAAGGATGTGAACCTTGTGAACTACCATGAGACCCAACAACATGTTTATAGCAAAATTTCCTATTTCTAAAAACAATTTAAAGACTTAATTTGTAAGAAATATTGAATCAATATAATGGATTTTCAATTTAAGGTTCTAAAAAACCAAGAATAAATAGCATAGAACCTGACTTATTGGTTATTTAAACAAGAATCTTAGTATAAAAAATGTCTCAAGTATAGTATTCTTGTTTATTTCTAAAGTCTTAAAAGATCTAGAAGAAATTATATTGTTCAAAGGTATATTTATAGGCCCAAAAGCCAATATAAAAATGAAAATTGGATTGCACCTAAAAGATTTGACAATATCTAGCTAAAATGGAAACTAACGTGATCTTGACACTTAAAAATACATGTTGAAACAAAACTAATTAGACAAACAGAAATATTTAAGAACATTAAAACTAATAAACTTTGACTAAATATACAAAATGGAATAAATGAGATAAGGCGGATAAGGGCAGTTAACGTTGCGCCCTCCTCCCCCTCAGTCTACCTAGTTTGGATAACCATGCTTGATCAATGGTGACATCGAAAACTACATCATGTCAAGGTTTGGGATTTCAATCATGGTAGTTGAGAAGCATGCAGCATACTATTAGAGAGTTTCTTTCGGCCCTTGTGTATGAGGCTAAGAGACTATGAGTCTTTTTGAAGTTGTTTGCCTATGATAAAGTACTAATATAATGACTTACTTAGCTCCGTAAAATTAAATATCCGATTAAGTGTGAAGTTAGGCACTAATCGCAATGCTTTTTTTAGATGACCTTGTAGGCAATGGCATTACAAAATTTAATTAAGCTCATTTGTGAACACAAGTAACTAAGGTTCTCTATCGAGTTAGTAAAATTGCACTAGAACCCTAACTAAAGAACTCTTACATGTGAGGTGTAGAATCTTCTACAATAATCTTAACAAAGGAGATCACTTGGTGTTATAGTCATTAGAGCTATGAAAAAAATTGACCAAACCATGAGTCATTCCATATCAAACTAAATTGAACTGAATTTTAGTTTTTTTCAAATAGATTTGGTTTGTGGTTTGGTTTGTGATATGAGCCAAACCAGTATAATATGAAAAAAATTCAAACCGTATGCTTGACTTTATAGAGTTTACATCATTTGGCCTAACCTACTAAAGAAATGAAAAAGAAAAAAAAAAAAAAAACTAAGAAACACACACTTAAACTTTATCTTGGATCTCCATTTAACCTCTGTCCATCTCTGTCTCAATGTCAACTAATCAACTCTCTCTTTCATTTATCTCAATTCTTTGGCAGTGGCTAACGACTAACAACCCCATCACTCACATCCACTCCCCTCTTCACTGTTTCACCCCTGACTCTTGCTAGCTCTTTGTCTCTCATTGACTCTCACTCTCAACACATCTACAATCCAATCAAGCAAGCCTTGTATCTCACTTTCCATTTTAAATACTTAAATTAGTTTAGTTTACCATTTGTTGTTGATGTGTGCTTGATCTGTGATCAGCTGGGGTTTCTATTGTTGTTGTTATGTTGGATCTCTCAAATTTAATTAGTTAAATTTAGTTTATTAGGCTTTTGATCTATGGTCTGGGTTGTTTTGTTAATGCATTTCCACTTTCTAACATAAACAAGCTAAAAAGATTGAAACTTTTTAATGTTGTTCAAAATTTTTATTGTATTTTACTAGAGGAAAAAAAAAGCAAGTGCTAAAAAAAAAACCAAATAAGGACAAATAGTGTTGAGTCATTGACTCCTACTCCGCTTATTATTTAATGCCACGTTTTGTATAATTTTTGTGTGCTATGTTTATATATTGTTTTGTGAATTTGAATATGTTTTTATTTGCTTCATGGTATTATAAATTTTTGAGAGATTTTTATTTATAGTTAAAATCTGATTAAAAAATAATTCTAGGTTCTTCTATTTTAAGCACTTGTGTCATAATTGGAAGGTGTCTATTTTTTTAAATACCCACATCGCAGGTTCTAGTACTTTTTACTTTAATTTTTTTTTAAAGAAAAGCAAATGATGGGAAAAAAAATTCTTATCCTACACACTGAATTGTGGTGTAGACAAATAACTCTACTTATGCTTTTTTGATATCTCACTATTTTAAGTTTTTGCAAATTCATAATCTTTACAAACAACATGTGGTTTGCTATTACATTTAGATTGGATCCTTGTATGGTTTATGTACTTTAATATAGAATTATAAGGATAAGAAAGAAGATGGGCAGTCTCAACATATGCCATGTTGATTGTCTGCATCTCCACATTCGTGGAATACCTCTAAGTAATGTTAATATTTTTGATATGGTTTAATTAAATTAATTGTCTTTTTCAATTGCGATTTACTTAAGGGTTTATTGAAGAGTATGGTAATGGTGTTACTATTGTGCTAATAAAATTTGAATGAGTTTGTATGAGGGTACATAGATATGATTTAGTCAAAGCATAGAGAAGTTGGAATTTCTTTAGGGAAGAAAATGAAATGTGGTAGGAGGATGATTCACTCATGAGGGTACATGGTTAAGATCTTCTTATATTGGTTAATCATATACATTTGGCTTGTGATAAATGTGATCTTCTTATACACATTTATCCTATATTTATCTCATACTTTCAAGCACATTTGTATGCTTTTAAAATGAAAATTGCGTTATAAACAGATAAATGCATGATGCAAGATCAATTGTATTCAAATGCAAGAAAAGATGCTAAAAGGATCAATTTTGGGGTTCAAACAGTACTTTCTTAGTCACTAATCTGATTTGTCAAGTTTCAGCTGCCAATTCTAAAGTGGAGAATCAGATATCGAAGACATCCAGATGCCAACTGAACCAACACAACAACCACGTTATCATCCCCATGTTAAAGTGCCTGATATGGAGCTGAGCGGAACCAAAATTTGCAATAGGAATCGAACATAGCAGAATGCAAAATTTGACAGCAATACGACTACTAGTGCCACCACCGACTTGCATTCAAGCTAGACACACCAAGCTTCATGTGATCGAGCAGCCAAGCAGACCAAATACATCACCGAGCTGCTTCCAAGTGACAGGCGTCCTTGCCGAGCTGTCATCAAGACAGCATTGGACTCAACCTGATCAGAAATCCACCAGCTTTCCACGGGCTGATTATGCCAAGTTGAAGTCCATACCAACCAAGTAGCCTACATCCGATCAGACTGAGCTCCACGCAGTAGAGAAGCATTCAACGATCCAACACACGAGCTACTACCAAGCTCCAACCATCGACCTGAGCTGCAACCAATCTAAGCAAGCGCCTGCTGCACCACACGAGCACACACAGAGCGCTCGTGACTGAGAATGGAGCGCTACATGAGCTGCTGCCTCGACTACAACGAGCACCAGCAGCCTTCCATGCACGAGCAACCGAGCTTCCCTCAAGCACTAATGAGCATCCAAGAGTGAGCAGCAAAACTGAGCTGCCGTGTAGATTGAGCTCGACACCAAGTGATCAGCTTTACCGAGCAAACCAGATGCTGACCTGTTCCACTACTGTTGAAGTCAAAATCAACATTGAGCTCCAGTGCCCAGACTGAGCAACTTCATGATCATCACCTACCAGCCTTCATGACAACACATGCATCAATCAAGCTTCATGCATCTTTCAACTGAGCATCATAGTGGATACCAACCTACAAGTAACAGAGCTCAAGCATTGAGGTACACCGATTTCCATCAGCAAATTGAGAAGCAGTTCTCGTGATGAGCAGCAAACATTTATCCAAGGCGTTCTAACAGTAGACTTAAGCTCCTAACAATGCAAAGTAGAGCAGGCACACTTCACACTTCGAGCTGACCTGAAGCTGTTATCTAATTGATCAGCCGAGCTCCCATAATGATCAAGGAGCGGTCATCGAACTTCTTCATGACATTCACCTACTGAGCAGAGCGCAACAGATCCGAGCCTCCAGCGAGAATCGAGCTCCCACAACTTATGAACTGACCACACCTGGTTTGCCGATCTCTAAGTTAATTGAGTAGCTCTTACAGACCACGTCAGATCAACAACTGAGCTGCAGTAGTAGCAGCACGTCAACCGACCAGAGCAGGTCACCAAGCTCCCATTACATGCTAATGGAGCACCCAAGCCGTTCCCATCAAGCAATCCAGAACAACCCAAGCTCCTAAGCTCCATCTGACCTGATCTGAGAGTAGCAGCAAGCGCCTAAGTGATACTCCTCCATGTCGAGATTCTGCACTTCCGACTTGACCTGCAAATGATCAAGCTTAATGTGCCCAATCCCCGAGCCGACCTTTATAAGTTTCTCTCCAACAACCTTTGCTTTATTTTATCACCCTAAATTTTGGGGTTGATTTTGTTTGAAAGCCCATTATTGTAAATATTTTAAGGCTTTGTCTTTTATATTTCTTTTTGTATCTTTTGTAGTATTTTAGGATCCACTCTACACACTTTTCACATTGCAATTACCAAATCCAATCAACCTTCACATCACTATACTTCCATTCACCAACTCACTTTCCATAGGCCCATATGTACCAATTCCTTTGTCATTTTTTGGAACACTCAAGACCCTTAGTCTAGCCCTTTGGGTCTAGACACTCCACATTTCCATCCATATTTATCTCACTACCCGACCTCTACCTTATTTCACCGACCTCGATCTTTTTCACCTCATCGCCTGACACTATTCATTATGCATTTTTCACAGTGGAGTTGGATCCTAAAGTTACGAGAAGACATTCTGCAACTTCTAGGTGTTTCCTCTCATTTATCTTTTGTAATGAATTGTGTTTAGATTTTCATGAATGAAATTCCATTTTTAAATATGAGCTAGAATTATTTAGTGGGATTATGCGGTGTGTTTATGGATTTCCTGAGTAGTTGGTTAGTATTTTATAATGGGTTTTATTGATTTAGAACCCTTGTTATTTCTATTTCAATGTTTACAAGGTCAAAATTTGTTTGTGAATTTCTTGTAAATTAGAGTTTAAAATACTTGAAAAGAATTCAAGAGCTCAATTGAAATAAAAAATGTAACTTCTAAATCGACGCAGACACGTGCAGTTTTAGCTCGAGTTGTAGAACTCACGTTCTTAATGAGGTTGATATTATGGTTTATTGACACGGATACGTGCTTGAACTATAAGTTCAACTAGAATAACATGGCTTGTAAGAGGAGTGTGTTATTTAACTGATAATTATAAATGGGTTACTCGAGAGCGATATTCATGTTATAGTTAGAATCTTCCAACTCGAAAGGGAAGTAAATTCTTGTGAGTTTAATCAAAATTCAAATGAATAAACCCGATTATAATTACAAAGCAACGAATGGAAATCCTAACCAAAGCCGTTACATAATCCCACACTTATTTACTGAAGGAGTTTCATCTGGTAGTTTTAGTGTTAATTTAGTTGTTTGTAGTGGTAGAAGTAGTTCTATTATTTTAGAAATCTCAAACTTTGATTTGGTTGTATAGCTTAGAGTAAAATTACTATAATCTAGTACTTAGTTAATTAGCTTCTTGTAGATCCTATCTTGTACTCATTAGTTTTTGTTACCGCATACGTACTTGGTACACTAGCCGATAGTTTTTATGCTATAAAAATAGTATTTTAAAATAAAAAGTGTATCAGCAAGCTAATCTTTTAGCCTAGATAAGCCATGTGTCTATTAATTAATCATAATATGTGCTTAAAATTTATGTGAATTATACGATACTTAAATTATATCACTTCATATGATAATTTAATCCCTTTTCACTTTTATTTTTAGATTTCTTGGTTTAATGCACAGGGTATCAACAAACCAATGCATGTGGATGCTCCCAACCAAGACACTATAATACATAAGCATGGCAACATTAATTGCTAGGCTGGTAGTAGTGAACCAAGCGGTACTCTACCTTCTTATGGTACTTCACCTAGACCCTCTCCCTCTCTATTAACTACTACTAACAAAATACAAGATTTAGAAGTTTGGAGTCGTATGCCATTAGAATTACATAAGGGTGGGAAATAAAGGGCAAGATGCAATGTTGTTATAAAATATTAAGTTATGTCATTCGAGTACACCCTTTAAGCATTAAACATTATTGATCTATCATTGTTTGTTACAAATGGCAAGAATCAAATTTGAGAACAAGTCCTCTTAAGATAATCATGGAGATCCAATTCCTATTAGTCCTATTACTAGAGCTAAAGCTTAAAAATTAGCTAATCTTATCCGAGGAAAAACTTTATCAGAGGAAGTAGTGCATGTTTAACAAATTAATCACCATGTTATAGACTATAGGAGAGTTAAAACCTTTTAGATCATATCAAGGTTAGTTAAAAGCCAATGACAAATCATTATGGCCATTTTATTCAGTTGCCTTTGTTGTAGAACTCATATGGAGTCCAAAAAAATTACATAAAAGGTCTTAGAATGTTAACAAGCTAATTTGTTCAAACACTCCATTGTATATTCTAATAAAGTGGCCCTCTAACCCTCAAAGTAAGCTACTAAGCTACTTCATTTGAGCATACCTTGAAAACATTTAACATTGTTGATCTATCACTATTTATTGCAGATGAAGAATAATCAAATTTGAGGATAAATCATCCTAAGATAATGATCTAATATAGTGTCTACTAGTCCATCACTAGAGCTAAAGCATTGGGATTAGCTAATTATATACCATTTTCTACTTACTCAAAAAAATCTATCCATTTCTAAGGTCATTTTCTTCATAAAATGTCATTTGGTTTTCTATAAGACATGGTACAGAATCAACACGAAAATTTCTACCTTTAAAACATGATTTTTCTAACTATGGATCAATAAAAAATTCCATAGAAAAAAAAAAATATATATATATATACTTGAAAAATCATTTTAATACATATGAAATTCATTACAAACACATGATTCTAATGATGTTGTCTCAATCAGTGATTTTTTTTCCATAAAACAATCTTATTTTGGTAGTTGAAAAAGCGAAGTTCGACAAAATTGTGTTAAGTTGTTTGGAAGTAAAACTAAGGATTTTTAAGTCTTTAAATATGTGATATAATTTAGATTCTTAAAATATAACCTTTGATTTAAAAACTTTAGTCTTTCTAAGTTATTTTCAAATTTTATTTTCCAAGTATATCTTACTTGGTGAGTTGATTCTTGACTTATTTTGAAAAACTTAAGTTGATCCTTGTTCTTATTAAAATTGTTGGTAAGAATTTTATAATCAAGTTTTTAAGAAAATTCCTTATAGAAAAGTATTAACAATCTTAAGGTCTTGTAATGGTAGTTTGACAATAAAATGAGGAGTTTCTTTAGTTGTTGTTTTTTTTTTTTTTTTACAAAAGCTTTGTATATCATCAATGCTTAGAATCTATGTTGATTTTGATAAAAAATCCTTTCTATAGTATTTAGTTGAAATAAAATCCTAAGTCTTAATGTAACTTTTTCCTAAGTGATAAAACTATATTTTTAAAGTAAATTGAGCTTTTTTTTTTAATTTAGGAAATGATTTTTTTTTTATTTTTTTACTAAGACAACAATCAATATGATTATGCATGAAGTATGAGTAAGTTGCTAGTAACAGGACAAAAAAAAAATAATAATAAGATAGAAAAATATAAGAATAAGTAAGAAATAAATATCAAGTATTGGAAGTCTTAACTTGATTTCAAGGCTTCCGGACTTAGTCTTGGGTAAGTCCAAAGAAACAAAAACGAAATAAATAAGCAAATCGTTTTGACTTGATAAGGACAAGTCTAAGACTAAAAAACTAGTCTTGATATTAAAGCATGAAATAAATAAATAAATTGCAAGCATAAATAAATAAATAACGGTTATGTTAGTGAGCTTATATGCTCTAAGAAATATATATAGATACATAAATATAGATAGTATTATATAAAAGTTAAGTTAGAACAACAACAACAACAACAACAACAACAACAATAATAATAATAATAATAATAATAATAATAATAATAATAATAATAATTGAAAATCATTCATGAACAAGAACAAAACATGAACATAGTGTTACTTATATAACATTTAAAAGTTTAAGAAATATACACCATGATCATGTTAAGTTACATGACATAGTAAGAATATGTGGGTAAGAAATTTACCTAAGGTGGAAATATGAGAGTGGTACTTTAAGAGATGTTTTGGGTAGTATGTGTGTAGGAAGTATGTAGAAAAATGGATAGTAAAGAAAAGAAGAGAGAGTTTTGGGAGAGAGAGGATTTATAGAGTGAATTTGAGAGAGTTTTGGTAAGGTAAATAAGTGTGTGAAAGAAATAGAGGGAGATGTGGTATTTATAGAGTTTTGAGGAGTGAAAATTATGTGAATAAAATAAATTAAAAAAAATAAAATGTGTGTGTGTGAGGGAAAGGCGTGCCAAACATGAAGAGCGAGAGGAAGAGAGAGAGTTGATTTTGATTTGTTTTATATTTTTATTAATTAAAAGTAATAAGTTGTAAGGTATGATGTGAATGAAGATGATTGGAAATGTAAAAAGTAGAAAATATGTATGTAGAGTGTAAGAATAGATATAGAAAAAGTAGAGATAAATGAATAGTAATGAATAGTGTAGAATGGTACTATGAATAGTAGATAAGACAAATTAATACTAGTAGTAAAGAAAATACACGTAATTAAGCTATATCTGATATATTTAGATATTGAAAAATTATAAAACTGATATTTTTGAAATCCTTATATTTTTACAAGTTTATTGGTATTATCGGAATATTTTTACCGTCGGGTGCACCGAGGCATGGTTTTCGAAAACTTATCTCATTCAGATCCAAAATATACTAAAAATTAACGAATCTAATATTTTTAAGCTTTCTTATATTATTACGAATTATTTTTCACAATTATTTTAGTTTCATTACTTAGGGGTTAAGAGCGCGGGATTGCTGGATCTAAATCTACTAGGTTTTGTTATAGGTTTGTTAACTTTAGGATTTCCGGTTGACTGCCGGTTTAGGGTTTAAGCATAAATCATGACTTAAAAATCTGGGGGTTTACAGTGACCATCAAGATTCACTCCATAGGATAACAGAACAAAATTATTAATCAATCTATATTTATTTTTTTCATATATTCTAATGTTCTTAATCTACAAACATATAAACGAATATGTAAAGCAAGGAAGCAAACTTACTTAGCCATTTCGTAGTTCTTCTAGTGAAAATAGTCCTCTAGAAATGGGACCTTGAAACCCTTGCTACTTAGACAAAAGAAATACCCATAATAAGTATTTTATATTAGTCTCACTCAACTGTTTAACTTTATTAATCATATTCGCAACAAATTTCCATGTTACTTGGTTTAAAGACCATAACCAACTCATTTAGCTCCGATTTTCATATATGAGTAGTCAACTTCTACCTTCTTCGGATGCTCTATCCATTTCTAAAGTTATGTCAAACATTTAAGGTCATTTATGTCTTGGAACCCTAGGGTTAGATTATACCTAGACTTGCATTCAAGTTCATTTTTTACCCTTTTGCTAGTTTCATCTTTTATAAACTCTTTAAGGCAAGTATATATATTATTTCCACATTTAAACACAATTAAAACTCAATAACTCATAGCACATATAGGATCCTAGTGATGTTGCTCAAAAATAGAATTTTTACTAAATAGTCTTTACAAAAATGTTAAGAAAAACTTAGACTCATGTAAAAAAATAGCCTCGAAAATTTTGTAATGAAATTTACTTCTTAGGACTTATAATGAAAATTTTAACTCGAAATAAAGCTGTTATATTTTATTTTATTTTTTGTAAACTTTGGTTTAATTTTTATTTGAAAACTTATTTGTCAAAACATTGATTTCTTTTATCCGTTTTCAAGAAAGAATTCCAAATTATAAAAACTCCAAGATTCATGCTTATGTCTTGGTATTTATAGGAAAATAGGATTTTGGTTTTGTTTTCAAATTTCTTTTTTACAAAGGTTTTTCCTAAGTATTGAAAAATATTTTTAAAAAAAAATATTTTGCGTAACAAAGAATTATCAACATATATAATTTAGGAAAATAAAACAACATCACTATGAACACTCTATGTATATGAACATAAAACAAACCTCATAAATATCGCAATAATGTACTTAAAATGAAAACTTGGCAAAGTTAATAATAGGAACATAAAGATAGCAATAATAAGCATAGGAGTCTTAGCTTATAATTAAGGCTAATCGAGACTTCAAATAATCTAGTCATCGTGCAAAATAAATAAAAACAAAACAAAATGAAATGAAAACAAGTGGAAGTCTTAAAGTTTTGTCAAGGCTCTCCAAGAATTTAATTTTTTCAGTCTTCTTTGGACTTGAATATGAACAAATCCAAGACTAGATATTGACTAGCCTTATTGTGACTTGATAGTGAGCAATAGACTCTAAATAATATTTATATATATATATATATACTTATACATATAATAACTATATAAAATTTAGATTAGATAATATTAACATAACTGAATATAAACATGACAAAGCTTGAGTTATGTATGATATTTATGCATTTCTATCCCTAGCTTTCAAGTATCATGGGGAATATTTTCTTTAGGATCTTGCATGAATAACTACATGATCATAATATAAAGTAAGTGTTTGGAGATTTACCTAAAGAAGAAATGAAAGTGAGAAGGACAAGAAGGGGGTGGGGTGTGTGGGTTAGGGGGTTACGTGGTATGTTAGCATTAACAAGAAGAAGGAGAAGGGAAGAGAAATTTTTAAGAGAAAAATTTGAGAGATTTTAAATAAGGAGAGGGATATAAAGCATGAAAAAGTGAGATGAGTGAAGAGTGTTTATAGAAGAAAAAATAAGGGAATTGAAGTAAGAAATAAAATTGAAAAAGAAAATAAAATGGAGGGTAGGAGAGGGGGGTGCCATCATGAAAATGGAGAGAGAGAGAAAAGGAAAAAAAAAGAAAAGATTATAAAAAGTAAATATAAAGTAAGGTAGATTAGGTGTGTGCAAGAATATGTTATGTAAGTGTAAGAGTAGGTATGTAAGAATGTAAGAAAAGGTGATTGATTTGAGTAGTAATAAAGAGTGATAAATAGTAAAAAAGACAAATTGTTTACCGATACAAGGTAAAATATGTATATAAGTTGCTATAACTAACGTTTTTATAAAATAAAAAATTTTCATCTAATATTATAATGACGAATTATTATTATTTAATTATTAATTATTTGTCAGAATATTTTATCTTGATTCGCGTAT
Source organism: Combretum micranthum (assembly GCA_024138025.1). NCBI lineage: Eukaryota > Viridiplantae > Streptophyta > Magnoliopsida > Myrtales > Combretaceae > Combretum > Combretum micranthum. The sequence continues at coordinate 13,116 of JAMXBD010001737.1, read as the reverse complement.
CAGTGATCAGATATGAAGACTGATATCAAAAAGGTCTAAAAGGGTTAAGGTTTTAGAAACTCCTACCTTTTTAGGGTATGACCCTCATTCTCAACTTATTCTTAGGATTTCCGTCACTTACATGACTCGTCTAATATTATAGAGTCTTAGAATCTGTTTGATCAAACCAAAAGTTTCTAGGGTTAAAGTTGATCCGATTAACTTTAGGGTTTCGATTCCGATATCGACTCTACAGTTTGCTTATAAGATTATCGTATATCCTAGGGTTTTACAGTTATGCTATGGAATTCCAATGAAGTCTAATAGAGTTTCTTAAAGGTATTAGAATGTTACTAAACATGCCTTTGAATACTCGAATAAGAAGTCTTTGATACCTAAACTGAGCTATTGAGCTACTAAGCTACTTCATTTAAGTGCACCCTCAAGGTATTTGGCATTGCTAATCTATTATTGTTTGTTGCATATGTGATAGGGGTCATTTACTCTATTAAATTGGGGATAAATTATGTTTAATTTTTCTTTGAATATGTTTAAAGTTCAGGAATATGGTATTTAATGCTTAATTATGTTCATTTCAAGTGGCTAAGGGCAAATTCTCAACACTTTGGTAAAGAAAGCTCATTTGGAGTAAAAATGGCTTGTCACCATCCTCATCACGCCCGCAACACAGGTGGTGATCTCCATGGATTTGATTTATGGACTTATCACCACCTTCATCACACCCATTATGAGGATGGTGATCTCTATCACCACCTCATCATGCTCGTTATGAAAGGGGTCATCGCCATCACCACTCTCATCACTGGCGGTGATAGAGATTGTGATCTACGCTATATTAGTTGTTTTGCTCGTCACCACATTCATTGCACTCGTAACGAAGGGGGTAATCTCCGTTGATTTCATTTTTAGGCATGTCACTGCTCGAGTCGCGGCCGTGATGAAGGTGGTGATCTTTGCTATTTCTGCATTAGATATAAAATAACCATTTCTTGAAGAGATTTGAAGACTAATTGACATAAGGAAAAGATGCCATTCATTTCTAGTTACTTAAGAACTATAAATACAAGACCCATACATCATATTGAAGGATCCGAATCATTTTATACACACTAAACCAATACAATTTAATATTATATGTAACGTTGTACCTGTTCATAGATCCATCTGCATTGTAATGTATTGTGCGTACTCCTTGGAGATTCTCGAGAGAGAATGAAGAAGAGACATGTTTTTGTGATCGTCTATTGAAGAGTTCAAACATTTGTATTGTGAAAAGGGAGTTCTCTTATGTTTCTTTCTTGTTTTATTTTAATTATTGTTGTGTTATCTTGTATATAATGTAAAAGTAGTGTTGCTTAGGCCTGTTGTACCATAATTTGATAGGTTTCAATAAGATTAGTTAGTGAACTATTATTAGTCTTCTTAAATTCGACAATTGATTTTACCGAATCATGGAATTGTATTGTACACGGTATAGTTTCATGTTAGATTTCTTGGAACGGATCGAGAGATAGTCCCTTTGAATAGATCTAGGTTGTTGGAAGGAATTGCTCATGATGCCTAGAGATAGGATTGTGAAATTCTTCTGCATATACTTAATTAAGTAAGGATTCCTGAATTTAATGCGATCGTAAGTTGCTATTAGCTAGGAAGAGATTCCAGTGGATAAACTTAAGATTAGATGCTAACAATCTTGAGAAAGACGTTAACGTACTTTATGAATTCTGCAGTTTAAGAAACTGGTGATATTAATTGTATGCTCTTGATATACATGTCAAGTTCATCTGTAAAGCAAGTTTTAAGTCCTTGTGTTTTCCATTTAGTTAAGTAAATTGATGTTAGTAATATCATAATCATTAATGATAGTTTGTAAGAGGTTAGTAGTTTAATTAATATCATAATCATAATATTCACTAAATTTTATAGGCTAGATAATAAGAAAAAGGTGAGTAATAGTACTTACCGAGATCCCCAAGGAATACGGTCCTATATTTTATTCTTATATTATATGCGATAGTTACACACTGCCTAACGTTGACCAGATCATAGGAAAGAGACAATATGAATTAATTTATTAAAACTTGGTCAAGAAATAGCACAACCAATATGATAAAGAACCAAATTTAAGGACAAATTATCCTAAGATAATCATGGGAATCTAGTGCCTAATAGTCCTAACACAAGAGCTCAAACCTAAGGATTAGTTAATTTTATTCAATGAGAAACACTATCAAAGGAAGCCATACATGCTTAACAAATTAACCACCATATTTTCTACTACCACAAAGTTATGGCCCAATTAAAGCATATCAAGATTGTTTGGAAGCCAAGGATAAGAGATTAGGGTCATCTTGTCCACATGCCTCTATTATGAATTTATATGAAGTTAGTATAATTGTGGAAAGGTCTTAGATTGTTAGTTAGCTAGTTTATTCCAACATACCTTCATATTCTTCAATAAAATGGCCCTCTGAACCCCAAAATGAGCTACTAAGCTACTTCATTTGAGTGCACTCTTGAAACATTTAACAATGTTAATTTATTATCGTTTGTTATAAATGAAAAAAAAAACTATGTATAAAGACTAATCATCCTATGATTGTCATGGAAATCTAGTGCCTACTAGCCATATTATTAGAATTAAAGATTAAGATTTCGATGATTTTATGCGAAGGAGACTTTCTTAGTGAAATCCATACATGTTTGACGAATTGGTCACCATATTCTATACTGCAATAGGGTTAATGCCCATTAAGATCATATCAAGATTAGTTAGAAGCCAAAGAGAAGGTATCATCATCAAGGTCATTTTGCTTTGATGACTTTACTATGAGATTCAAATAAAATCCAATGAAATTGAAAAAAGGTCTTACATTGTTACTAAGCAAATTTGTTCAAGCATACCAATGGAGACCTGAATAAAGTGGCTCGCTGAACCGTAAAGTGAGCTACCATGCTACTTCATTTGAACACACCCTTGAAGCATTTAACATTGTTGATCTATCATCCTTTATTGCAGATGAAGAGGAACCGGATTTAAAGATAAATTATCCTAAAATAATGATGGGAATCTAGTGCCTACTAGTCTTATCAATGAAGTTAAAGCTTATGGATTAGCTCATTTTATCCAAATAAAGATGTCATGAGCAAAAATAATGCATGTTTGACAAATTGGTCATCATATACTGTACTATTAGAGAATTAAAGCCCTTTAAGAGCATATTACAGCTAGTTAGATGCCAAGAACAAGGCATTGAGGACAATTTGTTGAAATGTCTTTGCTTTGGAATTCATATGAAATCCATTAGAATTGTAAAAAGGTTTTACAATGTTATTGAGCTAATTTGTTCAAACATGGTTTTAGATAATTGAATAAAGTGGCCTCTAACCCAGCAAGTAAGCTACTACGCTACTTCATTTGAGTGCACCCTTGAAGCATTTAGCATCGTTGATCTATCACCATTTTATTGCAAATGAGTAAGAACCAATAATTGAGGACAAATCATCCTTAGATAATGATGGGAATATAGAGCCCATTAGTCCTATCACTTGAATTAAAGTTGAAAGATAAGGCTATTTTATACAAAGAAAGATTTTATCAGAGGAAGCCATGGATGTCAAACAAATTGGTCACCATATTCTATATTGTCAAAACGTCCCTTAAAGAGCATGTCAATATTAGTTAGAAGCCATTGGCAAGACATTAGAGTTATTTTGTTTGGATATTTCTGCTATGAAATTCCTATGAATTCTAGGAGAATCGTAGAAAGATCTTAGAATTTATAGAGCTAATTTGTCCAAATGTGCCTTCGGTACTCTAATAAAGTGCCCCCCTTACCTCCAAAGCGAGCTACTCCATTCAAGCACACTTTCAAAACATTTAACATTGTTGATATATTAATATTTGTTGTCGACAAAGAAGAATCAAGTCTAAGAACAATTCATCTAAAGACAATGATGAAAATCTATAGCCTATTAGTCTTATCACTAGAGCTAAAAATGGAGTTGAAGCTTAAAGACTAGCTAGTTTTGTCCAAAGAAAGACTTTTTAGAGGAAGTCATGTATGCTTTACAATTCGATGACCATATTCTACACTATTAGAAAGTTAATGTCCTTTAAAAGCATATCAGCATTAGTTGAAAGCCAAAGATAAGGCATCAAGACCATTTATTCCAAATGACTTTATCATAAGATTCAAATGAAGTCTAGTAGAATTGTAAAAAGGTCTTGAAATGTTATTGAGCTGTTCAATCGTGTGTTGGAGGCTTAAATCAAATGGTCCCATGATTCCTTTAGTAAGCTATTTCGTTCTAGTACATCCTTAAAGCATTTAACATTGTTAACTTATCACCTTTTAATTGCAGATGAAGAAACCCCTATATTGAGGATGAATTATCTAAAAATGATCGTGGGAATCTAGTGTTTACTAGTCTTATCACTAAAGATAAACCTTAGGATATTAGAGGAAGCCATGTATATTTAACAAATTGATCACCATATTCCACACTTCAAGAGAGTTAAAGGAGCATATAAAGATAAATTAAAAGACATAACATTATGTTTTTCTTTTTTTCTTTTTTTAGAATTCCTCTGCTATAGATTTCTTATGAAGTATAGTATAACTATAGAAAAATTTAGGTTGTTTATGAGATAGTTTGTTGAGATGCACTTATACGTCTTGAATAAAGTGGCTCTCTCACCCTTAAAGTGAATTACTAAACTACTTCATTTAAGCTTACCCTCAAAGCATTTTAATGAAAAAGTTGCCCATAAACTAAAAAAGTTTTGTAATGGTTGTTCTTCCATTCCAAATGGGCCATGATTTTGTTTAATGGTAGGCATGTATGGGTATAATAAACACACACTTATTTCGTTCACTAGAATTGAATAAGGAAGAAAGGAATAGCAATTCTACCCATGTTATCTTAGTTTATAATTGAGCATTTGTTTGGAAAAAAGTTACATTCTATGAATAATAGTAATTTTCTTCCCACAAAAAAAAAAAAAAAAAAAAAAAAACAATTTCTTTCATAAATGGAAGAAGAATCTTGAAGAAAATAAACAACTAACATAAATTATGTTTATTATTGTTACCATTTGCTCTTTATATAATATACATAATATGTATGAATTTAAAAAATTATATTAATTTTTTTCTAAGTTCAGCTTGCTGGAGTCTTGGCCTTCTAAACCCACCTTAATCACTAATAAATAATAGTTTGTTCATATTCTCTTTTTTTTTATCATAACCACTTTAAAAACTCATTAAAAACAAGTCATAAAGTGTTTGATTTATATAATAAAAAAATTAGAAATAATCCTAAATTTTATAGATAAGATTCATAAACTTTCAAACTCGAAATAACTCAAAACTTTAATAATAGACTAAAGAATTTTTGCAGTTCCATTAACTAACCATCTAGTTGAAAAATATGATATATTAATTATTTTAGTACACAATCGTACAAGGTACCCCATTCGAACCTTACTTAATCAAGTAAGGTTCTGGTGGATAATAATAGCCACAGGGTAGGGTACATATATAAATTTTTTTAAACTTGCTCTTATAGGGTAGGGTATGCATATGAAGTTTTCATACCCTGTACCCATCTAAGAACCTGTATTGTACTGTAGAGTACATGTTCTAGGGTATCATGTATCTACCCTATTAAATATTATATAATAATATTAATATATGATAAATAATGATATTCCATATTTTATTTTGCAACTACTTATATTTAAGATTATTATTTGTAGACAACATACCATAAAATTTTATTATAAAATGATTTGTACTATTTTATTTTAAAACGACTTGTTATTTTTATTTTAGAAGAAATATGGTTGTATGTATGTATTTGATTTTCCAAATTATATAAAAATATTGGTTATATTATACCGCCAATCAATATATGGAAGTAGCTCTAAAGTTTTTAATTTTGGAGTTTGGTGCAAGTTTTATAATTTTGTTTAATATCATATAAATAGGTTTCACAAGTATTTATCATAGGTTTCAACTTTCACGCATATAGAACTTGCGATATTAACAAATTACTTTTTAAATTTCTTTTTGCATGTTATTTATATTGGACATATAAAGATAGTATAGTATTGCTAGTGATGTGCCTTAGGCAATGAGGATTCTATGTCATTTGAATATTTTTCTTTATAATATAAGTCAATTTTCTTTATCAAAGTTATAATTGGCCTTTGACAAAATTTATTTCTTGAATAATTGGTTATTTCTTATGTTGTTAAGGTATGTGACTTTAATAGTAAAATATAAGGTGAGAAATAACATTATTGTAAATTATCCTTGCTTATTCATTATATGGAATAATAATGAATTAAAACTAGCTTGTTGGTTGAATAATGTTCATGTTTTATTGATGATGGATACAAGATATTGATTCAACACATGGATACATGTAAGAGTATATTATATTGGAATGACCAATTATGAGAATACCATATGGATCAATATGATAAGTATTTCTCAATAAAATGCTGCTTTAGTCCTTTTACCTGACCATGGATTCCTACATAACAAGTTTCATTTTTAATTCAGCTCTTCTCATCTTTAATCAAGTGACTACAAGACTGTAATTGGACATGGAATGAGTCATGTGAAGAAATGTGAGTGCCCGTGAAGGAATTTGTTCCTATCATTAATTTGAGAGAGATATCTTTTGGGTTTCTTGATGAGTAAGATTGAGAAATACATGGCCATGCTCGAATGAATTGATAAGGAGTTATCAATATCATTTGCTTAAGTCATTCAAACTCTAGAATCAAGAAATATGTGATTAAACAATATAAGAGTGTATTGATCCATACCTTATGTTTAATTATAAGATATTGTATAACAAAATGATTAAATAACCAGTTGCTAATAGGTAGAGTCGGATCACCGATCTTAATTTAATTTGGATAGGCATAATGTCTTACTAGAGACCAATTATGTCTTGTATTGTAGGCCTAAAAGATGTTTAAGGGCTACTATCAATATTAAGTGAACGTACAGGGTCACACATACAATCAGATCATGGTTATTTTAATATTTATATCAGGAATTATCTAATTATATATTATTCTTAGGTAGATCAAGAATAATAAATAATTATTAAATAAAAATCTTATTTTATAAGACACATGTCGTTTTCATAGAGAAAGACTCTAATAAAATTAGAGTAGGTAAACATGACACATGATCTTATAATAGAAGGTGATGATCACCTCTAGGGTTTAATTGACACTCACTGTCATATTAGAATTGTAGAGAAATTTTGTAACTAAAAACGTGAGAGATCCTTTTGTGAGAGATTCCCAAAATTCAGAATTGTTCCAATGTGTTAGCATACGCATAGAGATATGATTGGAAATTTGTTCTTGTGGATACAGTAGAAGGTGTTTGCACTTGCAGCACCTATTGATCCGAATTTGAAAGCTTTGTAAAAGGTATATTGCAATCCCTTCGTGATTTAATTTGATCGCATGGATCCAGTTGGAAATTTAGGTTTAAATAAAAAAAATTCATATTCCGTTGCCAAATCTATTTTTGGATCGTTAAATTCCCAACAATTATTACATATTATACAAAAATATATCAATGATTATAGACTTGATGTTTTAAAAAGATAGAACAAATATAGAGATTTCATAAAACGAAAAAATTACAAGTTCCACAGGATACTCTATGCTTTATAGGTTTTATGAGATACAGGATTGGTCCAATGAGCCATATGGTAGGTATCAGCTACGAAATTTATTATCCTTTATCTTACAAGGTCGGGTTCAGTTGTACTTCATGTCCTATTTACCTATACTTGCTCACCTCAAGCTATAATTAGAGAATATTGCATATATACCATACTTTAAAAAAATTACACAAAACCAAATTATGGGAAAAAAAAAATTATAGGAATAGTATGGCGCCTTGGAGATACGATACCTTGCCAAATCTATATAACACGTCTAACGAGCGATATATGCATAAGTATATGTGTATCACCCATTGAAGGTGCGATACATCTCTAAATTTGTATCGCACACCCAATGTGTGAGACAACAATTTTTTAAAATTTTGTATGGTAGGTCACTGTATCTTGCTTTTAAGATGTGATATACATATAAAATTTTATATATTTTCTCCATGATGAGATATAACGATGTTATTTTGATGAATTTTTTAATATAATTTTTATTTATAAAAACGATAGTCATGCATCACACTCATATAATTATAATTTAAAATAAACTCAAAACGTTAAATAACAGAATGACAGAGTTCTCTATAAACTAATAATATGATGAAAAAGTTTGTTAAAGTCGTGCATCTGAAGCTGTTTCAACAACAAAGTCAAATAAGGTTTTTTCATCCATTCCGGAAAAAAATTTAAAACGAAGACGCTTCCGTTTTAAAAACAGGGCCCGAATTCCAAAAGCAGGAAAAGGGCAAAAGAAAAACCAGAGACAGCATAAGAAAACATAGGACTACTCTTCACGGCTAAACTCCGAAATCAATTCCTTTTCCATTAACCGTGAGAACACAAAATCCAGAAATGGAAGAAGACCCTAACAAGCCCAAACCCGACACCCAGATCCACATCGAACCCTCTAAACAACAATCCGATCCTACCCACCAGAATGGCGATCATCACGATACCTACCCGGCTGAGCCCGACAACCAGATCGGACATACATCACCGTCCTCCGGATCGAGAAAATCGGTTCACTGGAGCCCCGAATTGGTATCCGAATCCCCTCATGAGAATTACCCTTCTTCCTATGTTGATGCTCCTTCTCCTGCCCCTGCGTCCAATTTCAATTTCAAAGGTTGGTATTGATCGATACTGAATATTTATTGTTGGCAGATAAATAAATTTTTTTTTATTAAGAGTAAAAAGTTCGGAGAACGCATTCCGTGTCGTTAGGTTTGATTGATTTTTTCCTTAAAGATGTTTAATGTGTCTGTTGTTTGTTAAGAATCAATGGGGAACGTGAAGAATGTGTTGGGAAGATGGGGGAGGAAAGTGGCTGAAGCTACTAAGAAAGCTGAGGATCTTGCTGGCAATACCTGGCAACACCGTATGTTTTTTTAATATCTTTATTTCACTATGTATATGTGTTCCTTGTGTTTGTTTTAATATTTTCTAGGATGCAGTGTTTCTAGGGAAACTAAATATATGGATTTAAATCTTCTAAAGTCTACACACGCTTAATATACTTAACTAGTGCTTAATTTTTAGGGCGGTACATGTGTCCAGTAACAAAAATAAAGGGAAATGTAGTGGTAACCGGTAATAGATAGATGTAGGAAGATTGATCTCCACCTGCTGCAAAGGAGCCGTGCTGCGCCGAGCTTTTAAAAGCTTGGGCTTGACCCATTTAAAATTTAGCCAGCTCGAGGTGGAATCAAGCTTTTTATCAAGCTTGAAATTAAGACTTGAGCTCGACTCATTTACTTAATTGAGTTTAAATTTGAGGTCGAGGTCGAGCCGAGCTAAGCTTTTAATCGAGCTTAACGAACTTTTATCGAGTTTGGAGTTTGAGTTTGACTTATTTGAATAGCTCATTTACTATTTTTTTAAACCTAATATATAATGTATACATAATTATTAAATAGAAATTAACTTTTATTTTTTTATTTATTACGTAGTTATAAATAATATGTTATTTATTAAAAAATTCATAAATCTGTTAACGAGCTTATTAATGACCTTATTAACAAGTCTAGTCACGAGCCCGTTCACGAGTTTAAACAACCCCGTTCACGAGTTTAAACAAGCTTGTTCACGAATTGGCTCGTGAGTTTAAATCAAAACTCGAACTGGGCTTGTTTACTAATCTAGTTCGAGTCAAGCCGAGCTTAAGTAGTTTGTGAATAGCTTGGTTCGTTTGCAGGCCTACTTTCATGTATAGTGAAAGCAATTTGGATGTAAACAGCTAAATGGGGATTTATGCGTAATACATGTTTATAGGGTTGTCAGTCCAATTGCGATATCAATATGTCCATTGGAAGTTTCTTCCTTTTTTATGCATCTCATTTCTATTGTATATGCAATGATGGAACTTTTGGATGGTTGAAACACTTTGTTTGGCAATTTTAAGGAGTGCAAATGATGGAAATAGACAGAAAGGAAAGGAAATTAAATGGAAGGCATTGTAGTTTTTATTACTGGTTCGGATTTGTAGGAGGAAATGGAAGAAAAAAGGAATGAGATGTTTTATTCCCATGTGGCTGATAGATGGAGAATTTTATAATTTTACTCAATTTCCACTCATTTCCATGCTTCTCTCTGAAAGTGGAGAGAGACATATTGTCTTAAAAAGTAGAATTGTTTCCACTGATTTATCTCAATTTCCACCCTTTCCACTTCTATTATAAATGCCAAAACATTTTTTGACTGAGTTCCTTTCATTTTCATTGCTTTCCATTTATCTCCGCGTCACCGAATACAGTGTTTTTCTTATTCTAGCTAAAATGTGGAAGGGTATTGTATTCAGGTTGTAAGAGGAACTGGGAATTGTAGTCGTAGTGCATAGTGATTGGGGAAGATGATTGGGAAATTGAGATTGTTTAGGAAGAAGAGCTTGTTTCGTGGAAAGGACATCATTTGGTCTTTTGCAAAATGGAAAAGAATATGTCTAGATAAGATTTCTTTAAAGTGAATGTATTCAATATTTGGTATTGAGATAGAAGTGCGTGATTTATTTTCATTTCATCTTTAATTTATTTTGGCAAACTTGCAAAATTTGAAAATCACACATTTAAGGCACCAAAATTGATAGTAAAAGAGCCAACCTGAACAGGCTTTGCCAATCTAATCTTGTCATGTTCTTATCATTCTGTCACCAACACTCCATAATACGCCTTGGTTAAAGAAAAAGTAACAAAAATAAAAATCCACTTTTATGTAAAGAACCACGCATGAACAAAGCAGCACATAAAATAGCATTTATTTACGTATGACTGAGTAGAGGATAGTTAGGGTCGGAGAAGAGAACCTGTCCCATAGCCTATTTGTGACCACCCAAGATTACAAAACCTATCAGTTTTATATCCTGTGGAACGTCTGAATTTTTATCTTATTTTACTTTTGAGAATTTGAGAACAGTACTGCATACTTGTTATGATTTTAATGCTTGAACAATGCAGCCATTTATACCCTTGGATCATAATATTATAATTATAAGTTCAACTTTATCAGACGAGAGTTATGGTACTTATAACAACAAATATAAACCTAAGAAACTTTTGATAAGCAACTGCAAAGTATGACTATGTTGACCCACAACATTAACTCAAAACTGCATTTATTGTACCTCAAATAGTGTCCATTATTGCAGTCTTTTCAGTAATGAAACTACTCTGTAAAGTGAAGCATGACATTGTTGGTTCCTTAAATTTTGTTGTGTTTGTCAAATATAGTTACATCTATTGGATGTGTTATAGGATTTATAACAGCAAAATTCTAGGTTTTCTGCGAATTTCAAACTTATGGTATATCTAGTACTTCCAGCCAGGTTGTGGAGTGGTTAAGAGCCCTAAACTATTCTGTTAGGAGGAATCCTTTAGACCATGTAGGTTTGTGAGGGTTCTGGTCGAAACAGGTTTACGCTCGCACCACTATAAAAGGAAGAAATTTTTTACCTTTGTTTGGTCCATTATATGTTGGATTGAATGGTGGAAGAATCAGAACTTTATCTTGTTATGGCTTCATTCTGGGTTTCCTTTCAACACTAAAAGTATTTAAAGGAATTGTGTTTTATTGCTTTCCCTTTCTACAAAAATTATTTTCAACACTAAATGCATATATCCCATCTTTTCATGTATCTGTAGATGTAAGGTCCTTATTCTTACATGAGAAAGCTTCATGCTTTATTCTTCAAATAGTGAATTTATATCCCACTTGAAACCATAAGCCCAATATTTCATTGCTTGAGTCGAAGTTTTGGCAGCACCTATTATATGCTTTATCCTTATCTGAAACCTTGAATGATATAATATAACACCTTGCCCTGTTTGACGTCTTCAACACAAATTCAAACAAAAATATTACATGTAGAAAATCCTACAATGAATTGACAATTTCAATTTTTCTGCATTTTCACAGTTTGTTTTTAAGTTCGGTCCTCCATAAATCTCAGTAAGTCCAAGATTTGGAAGATAATATAATATTAGATTTAGGTCTAAGCAAAAATGTTGCAGAGATTTTAAGTTATATAATGTAATTGTTTTAGTCACTTGATGAAAAATTCTAGTAGTTGTTCATTTGATTCTCCCATCGGTCAGTTTATAGAATTTTCATTTATCTTCTTGTTGTAGTCTTCTAAAAATCATGTATAGGAGGTTTTTCATTATCTCAATGAAATGCTAGACAAGATGAAATCTTCCTGGTCAATTGGTCCCCATTAGAGCATCCACAACCTGTAGGACTTCCACGAGGTTCTTAAAATACCATATTTGAATTTTAAGGTCCTTCTTTTTTAAAGAATCCTATCACTTTATTCCTAAGGTCCTTCACAACATTTTATAATTTTATAGGTCCCACATAATAATAAAAATTACACACAGCATCACAAAAAAATTAAAAAAAAAAAAATTCAGCTGCTGGAACTCTTCTTGTCAGAGGACCATTCCTTCCCTCAAGCACTGGCTCCATCCCATAACTACCGAAGTAGAGGACCTTCCCCCTTGGAATTGCTGCCAAGGAGCTCCTGCTGGGGATGCTCTTAAGATGTTTCATTGATTAAGGGTTTAGAGTATTGCGTTCTTGCTAAATTTTCTTGAGAGTGGCTTGTCTGAAGTCCACAGGCTAGCTTTTTGTTGTGCATTTGGATGTTTCATCGACTATTACTGAAACATGGTGAGGTGATCAGGACCACCTTTAGAACAGTGGTAGTGTCTGCAGTAATGGAGGAATTGCTGCTTTTTGCAATAACCATAGTCATACCATCAAGATTGGAGTCTTAATTTTCACACAAATGGCAATATCTGAGTTATTTTTTTCAATGATCATACTTTATTTCTAACTTTCTGATCTTGTACACCACATGACAAGTGGAATGCATCTTTTCTTAATACTAGAAGACTAGCGGGCAACGCACCC